>CAIGRB010089375.1:59174-77794 GCA_903798255.1 Fraxinus quadrangulata | reverse complement strand
TTATTTTATTCCTTATTTTAATTTAGCATGATTTTTAGAATTTTACCATTTTTGGTAAAATTCGAATTTTTGCTATAAAGTCCGGCTTGTGGACTTATTTTCGGTGTTGTTGAATATTATAAGATTTTTCAAATTTCAGAGACGTTTTCTCTGTGTTTTTCGATGTTAATCTTGTTGTTCTTCCCTGTGAATTTCTTAGTAACACTTGTTTGCAGAATAATCACTATTCTGTTCGGCGTCAATATCACAATTACGTTTTTTCATATGTTTGTTATGTTTTCTTTATTTTGAATAGATCTTCACATTTCATGATTATTCACACTGAACCATGTCTCTTCCCATCTAATGTTTTCAAATTTTAAATTGAAATTTACACTTATTTTGCCGTTTCAATATTCTACCTTAGCTAATATTATAATAATTCTAAGTGCTTGCTTATTGTCAAGTTCTTCATGCTTTATGTCTAACTCATAATCTGGACATTCTTTCTATACATTCCATCTTACAAAAATTTCAGTAGGGACATTGAAGGTCCTTAAAAGTCTTGATTCTAGATAGGCTGCATCAATATTTCCATTTTCAAGAAATTAAACCAATTAAGTGACTTTGAAAACCAGACTAAGTTTAAGCCCAAGAGACTATGCCACAATTTTAGGTTTGAGTATGTAAAGAAACATTAAGAGAACCAAATGTTGGATTTTGATGATTCTTTTTATTTATTTATTTTTTGGGTGGGCTGTGGGTAACTGAAAATTTTAAATTTTGGAATTCTGTAAGACAAGATTTCATATTGGAATCTCAAAAATATCTCTTTTAGGTTAACTTAGTTTTTTTCTTTTTCTGTTATGGAAACTTTAAAATATTTCGACCAATTGCATTTCGGCACTCTTGTTCTTATTCAGTGAATGTATCTGGTGGAACTTTATTCTTTTTATATCGTGACTTGGTTTCCAGCACAATCAACAAGCTACCGATAACAAATATTCGTCCTAAATATTAAAAGTTTAATGTCCTTTCTCTATCGAAGATGTGATTATTTTATACCTTATATGAATCATATCTTTTTTCACAAACTGAAATTTATACGATATAAGCTAGATGCTATAATTGAAATTATCCTTCACCGAATAGAAGTTACACTAAATGTTTTGATAATTATATGTTGTAATTTATTCTCATATTTCTTCAATAAACAAAAGTGCTAAAACGATTTACTTAAATGTAAGCCGAAGTCAATATTTATATATTAATCTATGGTGTCATTAAAGACAGTGATTAAAAACTATTTAGTAAAAAAGAAATGGCTTGAAGTCCAAAACAATAATATAGAATTCATCAATGTGTGCATGGATCTATGAGTGCATCATCTTGGATGATTAAAAGCACAAAATTTTCGGGATAAAATATTTTTATCATTTCACGATAGCCCTTTTCTTTTAATCAATTTTTTCTTAATGTCTTCCATCAAGATTCATACCCAAGAGAAGAGTTCTTATGGGTGAATATCAGGTTTTTCATCCATATATCAATGGAGTACTGGACTTGCTATTTGCTTTAGAAGGAATATGGAAGAGTTGCATCAATGCGGTTAAAATTTTGCTTCCCAAGGCAAGCGTGCCAAACAATTCACGGTTAGTTAAATTTGCATTGCTATGCTGATATCAAGTATTAGCAAGGACGGATTCCAGCATTTAGTAAATGGAAAATGAAAGTTGTGTGATTTTTTTGTTTCATTGTACCTTATAATTTCATCGAATGGCTATCGATATCTATAGAAATTTTTTTGCAATTAAAAGCATAACGAAGTAAACAAAAAAATGAGTAAATGGTATACAAAATGAAGTAAACTTGATATTCAGTCTTCTGCAAAACCTAACATAAAATTGATCTAAAGCAGATTTAGGAAAAATAACACCTGATTCCTCACCTTAGTGTGATGCATTACTTAGGTCCCCATCTTTATTGTTTTTTGGTCGCATTTGAGTCTCTATCCTTTCATTGTAGCACTTTGGGATCTTGGTCATACTTTTCTTGCAATTTTATATAGGTCCATTATACTGGGGACTTTCGTTGTTGAATAGTTTATTCCTAATTATTTCACATTTCATTCTGCATAACTCAATTTTAAGGGATGAAGGATACCCTATTTCTTGGAATTTACAAATTTTTAAAAAGATTTTGGTTCATATTAGACATTTTCCTACGACATTGTAATTTACAAATTATTTTTCTAAAATTTACATACAATTATTTTTAACATTAAGCAATTAACGTGCAACGCACGTTCTTCCACTAGTAATTAAAAAAAAAAAACCCCAATAGCATAGATCTAACTTTAATATAACAAAATGTTAAAAATGAGATCGCTAAATTTAAAAGTACTCTTTTTTTTTAGTTCATCATCTTCCAAATTAGCCTCGAGTTCATGCCATTGATGTGGTAAGGAGAACTCCTTAATATTTGAATTAGACCTTGATATCTAGGAGTACAATTAAATTTACTTATAAGTAAAATAATACTCACTATAGTAATATTGTAAACAACGAGTTATTTATTCTTAAAACTTGTTTACTTAAAAGTTAAATCCATATTTGAGTTACATTAAAATTTTCGTTCTCATCATTTTACTCATTTTAAATCACACATTTTTCAATAAAATAATAGTACAATATTGTCCTTTTTTTGTTTCTTTTTCTTGTTTTAAGGTAAATTTAAATGGAGGCCACCCAACATTAAGCAAAGTCCAAACTGGTTTGCCCAAGTTTAAAAGTCTCAATCGGAACTTAATAGTTGTTTCAATCTAGATTTATTTAATTTTTCACACTTGTCCGATAAAGTCAAATTCCGTTGCTTATTAATTCCTAGTAATTTATTTGAGTCTTAAATTGGTCCCATTAGTTTATTAATCTTTATTTCTGCTGTCCAATTATTATTTTTGAATTAATTTACCCAAAAATATTCTTTTTAAGAAATAAAATTTTCAAACTAAATCTAAAAACAAAACATGTTAAAAACACATAATAAAATAAAAATATTGTACATTAATTCGCTAAATTAATGCACATGTCGATTGTCTAGAGCATCAAGTCACATGTAATAAATATAACTAGTCAGACAAAGATAATTATATTAATTAAACAATAAATATAACGTTAATAAATACACTAGACATGCGTAATAATAATGCAAAAAAAAAGCACGCAACATTACATTTTAAATCCAATTTTACTACAGGAGATTGAATCTTACGGTAAACTACGTAAGACAGCTTGAATAGAAATTTCAACTTCAATATTGCAGTAATCTCGAATTGGAAGTCCTAAATAATTTTCAATATCAGCGATTGGAATGAAACTAGGCCATCCCGAACTGCTGCTAGAAGCCGAAAACCAGTGATTGGCTGCAAAAATATTGAATGCAAATATCATGATAACTTAAAAGTTCAGTAACAGAAGAAACTTGTCATCTTACATTGATACTTGCGATTGCCATTTCCATACTGGTCCTTCATGCATATGGAGTAATTAGCCTTAACTTTTTCACCTGAGGAAAATCCTACTTTATGCAAGAAAATGGAAACATGACTTCCCTTTTTTGCTCCATTGCCTTTCGGATACACACAAACCTTCCTAAAATTACCAACAAAAAAACAAAAAAAAAAAAATTGGAGTCGAGAGGTCTAGTAAAGGGAAGTTGTATCATTGCACAAGAAAATCACATAGAGATGTACCATTTATGATCCCCAGCATTGAACTCTTCAGAATACCATTCATTTTCCAATCCTGAAAAGTTTGAAATCCTCAGTTCATGCTTACAGGAATTAGTTACTTTCGAGATCGACAAGCACTCTCTGATTCCTTCGTTCTTGACAACAAAAACCTCCGCTCCAAATACACAAGTATCATCGACAAGGTATCCATTACTTGGATTTGTCAAAGTTTCCTTCACTATGAATTTGGAAAAGCCCCACTCAGGGTTTAGAAGATGAAAACGTCGATGACCTGCACCGATTGATTAATTTGAGATTAAATTTATAGTAAATGCTCTTCTATTCTATTTAGTAGTAGATAATACCTTTCTTAGACACATATTTGTCAAGTTTGCGATTAAACAGAAAGATGCTGACGACCGCATTCAATTCCCAGCCAGCATCCGGTTTACTTTTATTTTCTACAGCCAAGTAAGCAGAAACATGATTTGCTCCATCCTCTGCCTTTCGCCCTTCAGGATATATTATCAACTTCCTAATAGAGAAATTTACATGGAAAATTATGGAAAACAAGTGGGTTTGTACAAATGATTTTTGATAATTTGATAACAAGAAATACCATTTGTAGTTATCGTCTGATTCAAATTCACTTGATTCAATCTTGTCTATACCATTCTCCGAAAGCAAGGAGAATGACTCAATTTTGAACAACAAGTGTGCAGGACAGAAGTCTCTTGTTTCTAATGTAACTTCTGCCAAAATTTAACACAAAACAAGTTCAATTTACAGTATTCCACTCTGTTAAATAGGTATCAAGAATAATGAAAAAGTACTCACCATTGTCATCGCCAATACTCGTAAGAGTATCCATGAGGCTGCTTCGATCAAGAGAGAAGGGGCTCTTTTTATGATTCATCGTCTTTTCCTCAATCGCTTCGTCTCACTAAATAAGAATCCAAAAGACGAAAAAGCTCACTAAATACCTCTTTGCAAATGACATAAGGTACCAAATGAGATTTAAGTGGAGCACTATCTTAAATTGAAAGATAAGTTCATAATCTTTTAGTTGAAAAATTGATAAAAATAGTAAATCTCATAAAATATACGATTAGTGAAAAGAAAAAAAAAAAAGGTTTATAAAATGGAGTCCAAATCAGGACTAAATTTCAAGAAAAGAACAGTGACTGATTTACACAAATTTAATAAAGAGCATTTACACCGTATTTTATATTTCAATAGCCTATATTTGGCACGAATTAAAACTTGTTACTTAAAAGCTAAGTAAATAAAACTGTACGATATCATCGAGAGGAATTATTATCAACTAGCTTTTGACTTCAATAATTTCGAGATTGCATTATTTCCAAAGTGAAGTCGAGCCTATTGGCTGGGAAAGGCCTTTAGTATGCCTTTTAACTTTTTTGTTTCATAAATTTGTGCATAGACTTCGTGAAGTCTTCCTAGAATAAGATTTAAAAAATTAGTCCTTTCTTTTGTTTTTGTTTCTTTTTCATGTTTAAGGTAAATTTTAGGGAGAATTGCAGCAACAGTATCACACTTTACACTTTGTTACAAATTTGATCCAAACCTTTTATTTGTATACACACAATACCAAACATTTCTGAAATTTGCATTTTAAGTGCAAATTGATGAAAACCATTCATTTGATTGTTAGTTGACTATTCATTTTGAATAAATAAGGACAAAATAATATTTTACAAGAATATTGACTTTTTTAACGGATTAAATATATTCACATCACATTTATCATAAGTGCATCATATCATATTTTAATTTTACGAAAGGTTTATAATATTTATTCATTATTACATTTATGTTTTCAATCTTTCCATCACATTCTCATTTTTAACTTTTTTCATTAATCATTTACATCTTGTCTCCGATGACAGTTTCTATTCAAAAATCCGCTAATGAGTAAAAAAACTAGTTTGCATATTATATTTTTGAATTAGTAGTAAAAATACAAAATTAGAGGTGTCAATTTGGCTTGACGACTCCGGCGGCATATGGCTCAGCCCAGAAAAATACTCAGGCTAGCCCGTGTCAGAGGTCATTTTCGACTCGTGTCGAGTCGAACCTCAAAAAAATAATAATAACAAGGCAGTAGACTAAAGGCTAAAGGCAGCAGACTACTGCCTGTGTTTTTTTAAAAAATAAAATAAATAAAATAAAAATTAACAAGTCTGTCTTGTTAAAGACATTGGAAAAAAATCACGAGTCGGCTTGGCTTAATAGTGCCCGAGTCAAAAGTTAGGGTCGAGCCTAGATTTTTTAGTTGCGCAAAAGCNTAAAAGCAGCAGACTATTGCCTATGTTTTTAAAAAATAAAATAAATAAAATAAAAATTAACAATGCTGTTTCGTTAAAGGCCTTGGAAAAAAATCACGAGTCGCCTTGGCTTAATAGTGTCCAGTCACACTCTACTCACTAAACTTTAAAATGTTTTCGAATGGTTACTGGACTTTATTCACTGAATTCAACTGTTTAAAAATTGAAACTTTAGAAATATAAAATAATATACACGAAGATGATGCCATTCTTTCCTCTTGAATTATCTTGTGACAATTTTAAAAATTATAATTTTTTAGTTTTGATTAATATTATTAACTCCGAATCCAAAATTTCACCATCTGTTTGAAATATAATTATTTATTTTCTTGATTTTGGTCTACAATATCAATAGAAATAGAGAAATAATTTCTTTATTTTATTTTCTCGAAGTAAAGGAAGATTATGATCTAAATTAAGATTTATGTCACTTTAAAGTTGACATTCTTTTTTCTCCTTAAATATAAATTTTGACGACTTATGAAATTATATATTTTTGACTATATCAATATTCCCGTCTTAGATTTGAGAGTCTCCTTATCTATTTTACATTTATTTTATTTTATTTTATGATATGAGTCAATTCTCATAAAAAATCAACTTTACTCGAAACATTATAAAGTTCAGTAATCACTCGAAAATATTTTTAAGGTCAATGAGTAAAACATGACGAATTTATAAGTTCTGTGACTAATGAAACATGATGTGTGAGTGATAGAGTGCAATGTGTTAAAATTTAATGACGTTTGAGAAGCATTTTAAAATTCAATGACTTATGAAACAAGATGAATGAGTAATAGAATGAAATGTGTTAAAGTTTAGTGACCATTCGACGGCATTTTAAAGTTCAGTGGGTAAACTATGACGAAAATATAAGTTGAGTGATTAATGAAACGTCTAACTCCAAAAATAAGGTTAACAGGAAATCAACAATTCTTCAATTGTCTGTGCTTTATGGTGATATGAGAAGCCCTTTATTTTATTTTATTTTCTTAAGAGAGAGAAATGAGTAAATAGGTAAGAAGGTTAATGAGCTAATTATGCATATTTTATGCTAATTACTAATAAGACCCATGATTTATTCCTAGTAATTTATTTGAGTCTTAAATTGGTCCCATTAATTTATAAATCTTTTATTTCTGTTGTCCAATTTCTATTTTTGAATTAATTTAACCAAAAATATTCTTTTTAAGAAATAAAATTTTCAACTCGATGTCTATGCTAAATCTAAAAACAAAACATGTTAAAAACACATAATAAAATAAAAATATTGTACATTAATTCGCTAAAATTATAAACATATTAAATTTAAATTAATGGACATGTCGATCGTCTAGAAAATCAAGTCACGACGAGGATAATTATATTAATTAAACAATAAATACAACGTTAATAAACAATTTAGACACACGTAATAATAATGAAAATAAAGCACGCAACATTACATTTTAAATCCAATTTTACTACCGAAGATGGAATCTTACGGTAAACTACGTAAGACAGCTTGAATAGAAATTTCAACTTCAATAATGCAGAGATCTCCAACTAAAAATCCTGGTTGTTTCATATCGGCGATGGGAATGAAACTAGGCCATCCCCAATTGCTGAGAGAAGCCGAAAACCATTGATTGACTGCAAAAATATTGAATTCAAATATCATGATAACATTCGTAACAAAAAGTTCCAGTAACAGAAGAACGTTGTCATCTTACGGAGATGCTTGCGATTGCCAATTCCATACTGGTTCTTTATGCATATGGAGTAATCAGCCTTAACTTTTTCACCTGAGGAAAATCCTATTTTATGCAAGTAAATGGAAACATGACTTCCCTGTTGCGCTCCATATCCTTTCGGATACACACTAACCTTCCTAAAAAATTACCAACAAAAAAAAAAAAAAAAATTGGAATCGAGAGGTCTAGTAAAGGAAAGATGTATCGATCGTTGCAGAAGAAAATCACATAGAGATGTACCATTTATGATCCCCAGCATTGAACTCTTCAGAATTCCATTCATATTTAAATTCTGAAAATTTTGAAAGCTTCAGTTCATGCTTAAAGGAATTAGTTACTTTCAAGATAGACATGCACTCTCTAATTCCTTCGTTCTTGACAACAAAAACCTCCGCTCCAAATACACAACTATCATCGACAAGGTATCCATTACTTGGATTTGTCAAAGTTTCCTTCATGATGAATTTGGAAAGGCCCCACTCAGGGTTTATAAGATGAAAACGTCGTCGACCTGCACCGACTGAGAGTTAAATTTAGAGTAAATGCTCTTCTATTCTATTTAGTAGTAGATAATACCTTTCTTAAACACATATTTGTCAAGTTTGCGATTAAACAGAAAGATGCTGACCAACGCATTCAATTCCCAGCCAGCATCTTGTTTACTTTTACTTTCTACAGCCAAGTAAGCAGAAACATGATTTGCTCCATCCACTGCGTTTCGCCCTTCAGGATATATTATCAACTTCCTAATAGAGAAATTTATATGGAAAATTATGGAAAACAAGTGGGTTTGTACAGATGATTATTGATAATTTGATAACAAGAAATACCATTTGTAGTTATAGGCAGATTCAAATTCACTTGATTCAATCTTGTCCATACCATTCTCTGAAAGCAAGGAGAATGACTCAATTTTGAACAAGTTTGGAGGAGAGAAGTCTCTTGTTTCTAATGTAACTTCTGCCAAATTTCAACACAAAACAAATTAAATTTACAATATTCCACTCTGTTAAATAAGTATTAGGAAGAATGAAACAGTACTCACCATTGTCACCGTCAATACTCGTACGAGTATCCATGAGGCTGCTTTGATCAAGAGAGAAGTTACGCTCCGTCGTCTTTTCCTCTATCGCTTCGTCTTACTAAATAAGAATACAAAATATGAAAAAGCTCACTAAATACCTCTTTGCAAATGACAAAAGGTACCAAATGAGATTTAAATGGAGCACTATCTTAAATTGCAAGATAAGTTCATAATCTTTTAGTTGAAAATTGATAAAAATAGTCTCATAAAATATACGATTAATGGGAAAAAAAAACATAAGGTTTATAAAATGGAGTCCGAATTGGGACTAATGTCAAGAAAAGAATAATGACTGATTCAAGAAAAGAATAGTGACTGATTCAAGAAAAGAATTACACAATTTTAATAAAGAACCTTTACACTATGTTTTCTGTTTCAATAGCCCCTATTTGGTACAAATTAAATGTTGTTACTTAAAAGCCCCTATTTTAACAATTATTAGTCTTCTCTTTTGTTTTTGTTTCTTTTTCATGTTTTAAGGTAAAATTTAGAGATAATTGCAGCAACAATATCAAACCTTCCACTTTGTTGCAAATTTGATCCAAATGAAAATTTGTACCACCCACAATATCAATCCTTTTTGAAATTTACATTTTTAGTACAAGTTGATGAAAACCATTCATTTGATTGTTAGTTGACTATAATAGTAAATTTTAACCAATTTTAAAAGGGCAAAATAGTAACTTACAATTTTAATGTAACATGCAATTAAATACAATAATAATAAGGATAATTATATTACCACCACAAAATTTATTAAGTGCTCCACATTATATTCACACCACGATTAAAACATAGTTTTAATAAATACACCACAACAAATTTACAATTATATACCTAATTTAATAAAAATAATCAAAAAGAAGAATTTTGGATTTTGATAAATACACCACAACTAAATTTTATCATTTACTTTTCTTCCAAACATTTCTTTCCATTATGTATTTTTTATGTTGCATGCATTCATGGCCACATGAACTAAACAAGAAAAGAAGTAGAAAACATTATCCATTTCTTCTCATCCACGTTATCAATAGAAATGGGTAAGGTTTTTTTCCTCTTCCACATTATTTTTTCTTAATTTTTTTTTTTCGAAGAAGAAGAAGAAAACTTGATTTTAAAGAAATGGGTCTATATCTCTTTGTCAATGAACTTGATTTCTAAATTTAAAAATGTCACTAAAATCTTTTGAAACTTATTAGAAGAAGATGTGCTAAATTAGAACACACGCGCGCGGTGATAGATGCATATTTCCAGTCTTTCTAGAGAGTACAAACTTTAGAGGATGAAATTTAAGTTTCCGTTCATCTTTCTTGGTACGAATTATTATATACCTAGTTTTATATATGTGCATTTATTCATTTTGATGAGTTTTAATAAATACACCACAACTAAATTTTATCATTTACTTTTCTTCCAAACATTTCTTTCCATTGTGTATTTTTTATGTTGCATGCATTCATGGCCATATGGACTGAACAAGAAAAGAAGTAGAAAACCTTATCCATTTCTTCTAATCCACGTTATCAACAGAAATGGGTAAGGTTTTTTTCCTCTTCCACATTATTTGTTCTTAATTTTTTTTTTTTTCGAAGAAGGAGAAGAAGAAAACTTGATTTTAAAGAAATGGGTCTATATCTCTTTGTCAATGAACTTGATTTCTAAATTCAAAGAAGTCAATAAAATGTTTTGAAACTTATTAAAAGAAGATGTGCTAAATTAGAACACACACGCGCGGTGATAGATGCATATTTCTAGTCTTTCTAGAGAGTATAAACTTTAGAGGATGAAATTTAAGTTTCCGTTCATCTTTCTTGGTACGAATTATTATATACCTAATTTTATATTTGTGCATTTATTCATTTTGATGAGTGAAGATTTCAATAACATAATCAATTATGTGTAGTACAACTTGACTTTTCATTTGATTTGCATCATTCATAACTTTTAGTCAAAGTGATATGTATACTGCTACTCAATTCACATATAATGAATTGAAAAAAAAAAAATCATAAAGAATGATTAAACAAATTGGAGTATATGTTCTCCATGCTGTTTTAGTAAATGATTGCATTTTGTAATTGTAAGATCTAGCAAATTGATTTTTTTTTTACAAAAAAGATTGATTAAATAAATTGATGAATTCTTACATGTGGTATCACGGAACAAGATGGCAATTATAGAAAAGAAGAAGAAGAAATTAGGTTTAGATTTGTGGTGTGATTAATTAAAAGTACATTAACCCTAATTATATAATTTTACTTAAAGTTATTTAAGTAAATAAGAAAAAAAATTAAAAATTGTGATACACTTAATAAATTTTGTGGTGATAATATAATTATCCTAATAATATTAATAAAATCAAAAAACCAAATCCAAAATCTCACTCCCCACTCCAAAACCAAACACAAAAAGTGGCACCACGGGCCAAAGCTCTCCTGCCACTCCCCATTAACGCTGGATAAAGCAGATCAAACAAACAAAAATAAAAAATAAAACCATTTCACAGGCCAAGAGGAGATCTCTCAGTCCTCAGAGTGACCAATTTGTGAAGGGCTGATTGAAAAAATTGTGACGGGAAAAGTTCCATTTTTTTCCCCCTGAATTTGGATTTGAAATCGGAGATTTTGAGTCTTCATTCCAAAATCAGCATGATATTTTGGCGAATCAACCCGTTAACATTTTGGGTCACGGACAAAGGATTTTTAGAACCAGACTGCAAGTTGTTGAGTAGATGATGATGTGAAACTGCAAGAAGCACCACAGATGCTGAGGTGGAGGAAGCTATGGGCATCGGCCTGGCGGTAGTCATGTTGGTTCCAGTAACAAAATTGCTAGATTGGTCTTCCACAGCCTTTTTTGAATGATGGTGACGTCTATTTATATGTGGTGGTGACGGGTGGCTCTGTTTGTTTTGATATTGGGGTTGGTTGGGGTGGGGTGGGGTTTATTTATTTATTTATTATTGTTATAATTGTATATTATATTAAAATTATAAATTTACTATTTTGACATTTTCTAAATTGGTCGAAGTTAAATATTATGATCAACTAATAGTCAAATGAACGGTTTTCATCCATTTTTACTTAAAATGAGAATTTTAGAAATGTCTGAATCAAATTTACAACAAAGTTAAATATTTGATATCGTAATTGCTATTCTCCCCAAATTTTAATGGAGGTCACCCAACATTAAGCAAAGTCTAGATTGGTTTGCCCATGTTTAAATGTCTCAATCAATTCATGTAACTTCTTAGTCGTTTCAATCTATATTTATTAACAATTATTAGGTTCATATCATCTTGCTCCGAACGAGATAAGGATGTGACGAGTTCGAGAAACATGATCCCCACTCTACTATTTGTCTCATTTAAAGTTCATTTCAAATTTAAATTTTTATTAAACAAAAAGAAAAGAAATATTATCTTTGTTAAAGGGAACATGTATTGCTCTTAACAAATTAAAATAAAAATTAATATTTTTCACCAACATAAATAAATAAATAAAATGAATAAACGGGACAATAAACAAGGTAGGGGTCTCACCATTCCTTAATTGGGTATGAGGAGCAGGGTAGGATGACAAAAATACCCGATGAGACAAGGGTTGAGAATGCCCGTCCCGTCCCGCCCGCCCCGCCCCTCTCCTTTTCCATCCCTATATCTATATATGATGCATTTACATATATAAAGATTTGGGGATTCAAAATAAAATAAAAATAATAAAAATAATTCCATTTTATGAATGTTACAAATTGAATGTTGGCTATTGATGCAATATATTCATCTAGAGTGTTGATGATCACGAGTTTACGCCTCAGTTATTCTATTACAAGACTCGCACCACAACTGAATATCGATGAGTGGTGATGGTGGAGGCCATTACAACTGTAGATGATGTTGGTAATGGTATAATACTTGGTGTTATTCGATTAAATAAGAGATGGGATTCTAATTTTCTTGAATTCTATTCGTGGTTTTTCGAGCGAGCTTTCAATCTCCTAGAAATGCTATCGACTGTGGTGTGTTGTCGACAATCGTGGTGGTGTCGTGCTAGGGCGGGATTGGGGTGCGGTGCAGTGAAGGAATTCTTTTTGCTAATTACTTTTTTATTACTAATCATTTTCTTTTCCTTTTCTTATTTATTTTAAATAAATAAGGGCAAAATAGTCTTTTACAAGAATATTGACTTTTTAAACGGATTAAATAAGAATACATAACATTTTTTTTAAGTGCGTCATATTTTAAATGCATGAAAGATTTATAACATTTACTCATTATTACATTTATTTCTTCAATTTTTCATCGCATTCTCTCTTTAACTTTTCATTAATTAGCACGTCTTGTCCCGATGACAGTATCTATTCAAAAATAAGCTAATGAGTAAAAGATTAGTTTGCACATTGTACTTTTGAATAAGCAATAACAAATACAAAATTGAGACTAAATATTTCTCTCTTTTAAAAGCACAAAATTTGTGGACGAAAATCTTCCTTAAGGATTAAATTTGCTAATAAATGAAATGTTAAGAATAACATTGTGTTGAAAAAAGTTAAAGACAAAAATGTGACAATGAAAACGAAAACTGTTAAGAACCATTAATACAATTAAAATGCGGTGCATTTATAAAAAAGAAAAAAAAAATTGTAGTGTATATGTAACTATCATTTATAAAACTCAAACAAGCTTTTTGACTATTTTAGCATTTATGAAAAAGGCCAATGCAGCTCACATGATTGAATTAATGGCAAAAGAATAATGTGTAAGGTGTCAAAATTACTGTGTCATCGATTTCAAAACAATTTTTCAAATTAATGGACTATCAGCCAACTCACAAATTATCAAAATAGTTGTACAATTTGCATGATTGATGGCAAAAATTGATGGAGAGGCATCTTTATGGATTAACTTTACTAATTTGTGTGAGTAGCAAAACTTTATGAATTTTGTGTATACAAAGTTAATTTTTGTACGAAACTTTCTCGAGCCCAATGCCATTTTTAACAATCACGCTACACTACATGTAGAGGTGGCAATTGGTCCAATTGGCTTTATACACACGAACTCGGCTCATGCTCGTCACAAGGCGAGCTTGTGGCTAGTTTGTAACAAGCTCGACTCGTTACTCGCGGAGCCGAGCTCGTCGATTTTTTAAAGATAAAATCATTTTTTTTATAAAAAGATAAACATTTGATTTTGGACGAGCTCACGAGCCCATGGGCTAGCCGAGCTGACACCGTTTGCCTAGCGGGCAGCCTACTCGGCTCATGCTCGAGCTCGTCAAATGACGAGCCTGAGTCGCCCACAAGCCGACTTGCCCATGAGCCGACTTTTCACGAACTGAGTGGTTGATCGACGAGTCGTTCAATCTGCTTGCCACCACTAACTACATGTACACTCTTCCTGAATCTCCAGTCCTCCTCCACTCATCAACAAGCTTTACAAACAAACAAAAACATACTCTTTCTAGGATTTCCAAGGCACCCTTTAAATTTTGGTTTATTCTTAGTTGATAAATTTATAATCTTTATTATTTCTTAAAATTTAATTACTTTTTTTTCTACTATAGGATTAAATTCACCAATGACAATTCAATTTTACACTTAGTTTCACCATAATCACCCAATTTGATATAACGCTTTACCATGACCACCCAACTTATTTTCATCATTTTCATTAATCTTAAAAAGAGTAAAACATTAACTTTGCATTATATATATAAATATAATAAAACAAAAACTTATTTAAAAAAAGTTACTTAAAGAAATAAGGATTGATAGCAGAAAACTCCATACAAATGTTTCTATTTGATATACTCCATACATATTAGAAATCACAGAAAACTCCTATATTTAAAACATTTTGTGCGAAAAATCTCATACCGTCAGAATTTCCATAAAAAACGGTAAAAATGTCAAAATTAAAAAGTAATTATTGTAATTTTAGTATCTAAACTTTTTATTCTTTTACAAATTATGCCAGATTTTTTATGTATCATCCACAATTTCAAACATTTAAAACTTTATTCTTCACCCCACCACATTTCATCTTCTTCCTCAAAATTTTATTATTTTATTTAATCCCTTCCAAAATCTCTCACCACAAATTCATCATATATTCTTCTCATTAACAATGAAAAATCATAATCAATACACGTACATACAAAATTTAATAGAGACAGTATCCATACATGCTCAAATAAGTGCAATTTAATTATTTTATATTGAAATTAAAATAAATTCAGACCACATACACAGTGGATGAACGCATACTCGAAAGTGGAGAGAGCGAAAATTCTTATTAACAATGAAAAATCATAACCAATACATGCATATACAAAATTTAATAGAGACAATATTTATATGCGCTCAAATAAGTGTAATATAACTATTTTATATTGAAATTAAAATAAATTTAGAAACACACACAGTAGATGAACGCATACCTGAGAGTGGTGAGAGAAAAAGAATATTGACTATCACCCATTGATTTCTAGATTAAACTTTAACAAAGCTCCTATAGAATAAATTGAAAAGAAAGACAAAAAGATATACATGATAACTATTTCTATATCCAGTGTATATACAAGTAGAAAAAATAAAAACACCCAGGTTAAATAAAATCTCTATAAGAAATTTCAAATTGATAGTCAAAATCACTTTTTTAGCTCCTAAATCCTTCACCGCACAAATTCCTATTTGAAATGAGAAGAAAATGATAAATTTGGGGTGAGGGATTGATAAGTACATTTTTACACACTTATTTTACTGTCAAAACAAGTTAAAAATGACAAAAATGGTTTCATGGTCCAAGTTGCAAATAATCCATAGATGTAACGGGGGATAGAGTGAAGATTTGAAAGTGTTAGAGATCAATTGGATAAGAAAATGAGTCAAATGGATGAAATATGATCAAAATATTATCACATATCAACTTTCAAGTTGAAAAATTTTGCAACTTTTTGACATGGAAAACGATCGAATTTGAAGATGGTATCTCAAGTAAAGTTGTAGCCATTTGAGTTAGCTTTCCAACGCATCTTGAATCACCTCAATTAGATATTAGAAGAAAAAGTTATAATTCAAAAACGCTGCAAGGCGGGCGTCCTTGCTTGCAGGCGAGGCGCGTGCCTCACACAAGTCAAGGCTACCAAAATTCTTAAAGCACGCGCCCCAGTTTACACTAGGCGTGCGCTTCAAGCCAAAACGGGGAGAAAACTTTGGTTTCCAAATTTAAATCAACCACTTATGGAATTAACTATAAATACATGTTTTGAAATCCTAGATCAGGGGAGATCCGTCCAGAACGCCACATTCTTCATTGTTCATCACTCTTCCATTGATTTTGGGCTCAAGAAACTCATGAAAAACTAACAATCTTGGTGAAACAAAGGAGGAACTCAATTGGATACGGTAATTGCACATCTATTATTTCATGTAATTGATCTTTTCTTGCTGAATAATCTTAGGGTTTAGACTTTTCTTTTCATGAATTTATATTGAAATCGATTTAATAATTATTAGATTTTTCATGGATTCAGACATTTTTTTTCATTGTTTAACCGAACTATTTATTGAGTTTTGATTTCAATTACTTGTTGTTGAGATTCGTTTAATAATTATTAAATCCTTTATAGATTCAGTCATGCTTTTTCTATCATTAAATTGATCTAGTTGTTGAATTTTAATCTTAATTTCACTTTATTGGCGGATTTATTACTGCCTTATGCTTGATGTATATCGTCAATCTTTTATCTTGTTCCAATAAAATTGTACGAATATGTTATAAGCCTAGAATATAGGATTACGTTTGTAAATTGAATTAGTTTTCACGATATATCTTCCGATTAGAGTATCGGGATGAAAGCTTCTAATTGTGTTATAAAAATGAAATAATTGATGTGAATGATTCAATCCAATTGAAGGAATTTAGACGCTTCACTGTCTCAAATTATTGATTTTAGTTTCACCTTTTAACATTGAAATTTAATACACATTGAAGACGATAACTCATTCCTTTTTGGAGCCCTTACGCATTTTCCATCTCCGTGTGAATGCGACATCTCAAAACTGTACTACAACTACCTCATTATTCTTTGAACGTAATCAGGGATTTATGAAGATTTTGAAAGGGATTATAACTTCTTCACCTCAACTTCATCATTTCTTCTTCTCATTCCCAATATGGATCTTTAGGGTGAGGGATTTACAAGCTAAGAAAGTGTTTTTTACTACCAATTTGAAGATTCTTACAGAGATAAAAATCATAATCAATACACATATATACATAATTTAATAAAAACAATATCCATATATGCTCAAATAAGTACAATTTAACTATTTTATATTGAAATTAAAATAAATTTAGAAACACACATAGTAGACGAACGCATACTTGACGGTGGTGAAAGAGAAAGAATACTGACTGTCACCCATTGATTTCTAGATTAAACTTTAACAAAGCTCATGTAGAATGAATTGAAAAAAAAAAAAAGACAAGAAGATAAACATTATAACTATTTCTATATCATGCAAGCAGAAAAAATAAAAACTCTCAAGCTAAATAATATCTTCGTAAGCAATTTAAAATTGGTAGTCAGAAGCAACGAACCGTTCAACCTGAATGAGCATCTACCAATACCCGATTTATCCCCATTATTTCCCATCATAATTTCGTCGAACGATGGGGAAGTCAACCCTCGGAATGGGAGGAAACATTTTCGCCGTTCATTTTTCCAACCTTGATGAAGTTGCAAGTAAAGCATCGCAATCACCGAAGAGTGTGATCGATGAGGGGGTTCAAGTTCATGGTTTGGTACGAAGATAATTCCGATGACGATGAGTGGATGACAAACGTTGCAACTCCTGAGATAATTGTCATAAGCTCGAATGATTATGATGAAGACAGTGGGGGAGAAAGTTCAAATGTCGACAACGAATGAGGTGTGTGATAATTGCATATGATTGTGTACAAAGAAATAAGTGTGTACTTCTTTTGTTTTGTTTTGTTTTGTTAGGGATGAATTTGGTAGCTGTCTTCACCAAACACTAAGCAACAACACGTCCCTTATGCATGGTATGTGTAGTTACAGTTTGTAGTCCATGCCAACTGTCAAGAATGACAAAATAATATGTCGGAATAACAGATTAACTGTCAAGGTGTTATGCAGTATTATGTCTATGGATCCATATTTTGGTTGTGAACTTAAATATGTCTTCTACCGTCTGCAGACGATAATGTAAGTTGAAATTAATAGTGCAAGTTGAGAATGTGCTGGGGAACACCATACTACGAGAATGATAGAATCCATATGTTGGGATCGATATTTTAACTGTCGGGATGTTGTGCAGTTTTTCTCGACATGAGAATCTGTAATTTTTATACGAATATAACGACCAATAACGTTTGCAAACAATAATGAAAAGAAAATAATAACATAACTTCAAATTGTACAACGCCATGGTGGGAACATTTAACATACAACGTCAACCACTTCCAGCAGAAGGTATATTCAAGTTTGGGACTTTGAACTTCAATTCAATTTAAGTGTGGGGATCAAGAATACCTAGTTTGTCCTTCAATCGTAACACAAGTCCGGCTAGGGTAATAATTGTCGACACTAAAATGGAAGTAGTTTTGTCACCTCTCCACTTCCATTCGTCATCCACAGAACAAACTTTTCCTCATGCGATACGATGAATCTCAACTGATGACTTATATCTGAAATTAGGGATGGTAATTTACCCCA
>CAIGRB010089375.1:33757-58831 GCA_903798255.1 Fraxinus quadrangulata | reverse complement strand
GGGGCGGGGTGGGGATGCCCCGCCCCGAACCCGCCCCACTGCCATCCCTATCTGAAATGTTAGGATTGCAACGGTAAGAATTTTGCACAATAAATATGTCAACATTTAATAATATGAAAGTGGAACTTTCGAATATTTCAATCTATGCAGTAGCAAAATGTGAAATCAAGAGTTTCAACAGTTTGCAAGTGTCGAATTCTACAGTTAAATTGTTTATCTCGACAGTTTTTAAATGTTGAGTTCGATAGTTCACATGTCTAACCCGACAGTTTCAAATGAATTATTCGACAGTTGAACTGAGGAATTGTTGGAAAGCTTGAAAACATGTATTTGGTACATTGGAAGAAATTATTCAAAACATTAATGGTAATAATCAATTCTCAACTACAACATGACAACATCTTCTCAAAAATAAATAACTTAATACTTCATTAAATATGAAATTATTCACATTTTGTAAATGATATTAGTATTTTTACCTTTCAAAAATATTTCAAAAACCAAACAAATTAATAAAGGTTAATTATATTACCACCACAAAATTTATTAAGTGTACCACATTATATTCACACCACGATTAAAACATAGTTTTAATAAATACACCACAACAAATTTACAATTATATACATAATTTAATAAATATAATCAGAAAGAAGAATTCTGGGTTTTAATAAAGACAGCACAACTAAATTTCATCATTTTCTTTTCTTCCAAACATTTCTTTCCATTGTGTACTTTTTATGTTGCATGCATTCATGGCCATATGGATTGGACAAGAAAAAAGTAGAAAACCTTATCAATTTCTTCTCATCCACGTTATCAAGAGAAAAGGGTAAGGTTTTTTTCCTCATCCACATTATTTTTTCTTAATTTTTTTTTCCCGAAGAAGAAGAAGAAAACTTGATTTCAAAGAAATGAGTCTATATCTCTTTGTCAATGAATTTGATTTCTAAATTCAAAGTGGTCATTAAAATATTTCGAAACTTATTAAAAGAAGATGTGCTAAATTAAAACACACACGCGCGCGGATAGATGCATATTTTCAGTCTTTCTAGATAGTATAAACTTTAAAGGATGAAATTTAAGTTTCCGTTCCCCTTTCTTGTACGAATTATTATATACCTAGATTTATATCTGTGCATTTATTCATTTTGATGAGTGAAGATTTCAATAACATAATCAATTCTGTGTAGTACAACTTAACTTTTCATTTGGTCTGCATCATTCATAACTTTTAGTCAAGACGATATGTATATTGTTACTCAATTCACATATAATGAATTGAAAAAAAAAATCATAAAGAATGATTAAACAAATTGGAGAGTATGTTCTCCATGCTGTTTCGGTAAATGATTGCATTTGCAATTGTAAGATCTAGCAAATTGATTTTTTAAAAATAAAGAATGATTAAATAAATTGATGAATTCTTACATGTGGTATCATGGTACAAGACTAACAATTATTGAAAAGAAGATGAAATTAAGTTTATGTTTGTGGTGTGATTAATTAAAAGTACATTAACTCATTACATTTGATCATGTTGTATTTAATATGTTAAAAAATAATAAACTATAAGATAACAATATAAATAATTTATAATGGCCAACTTCTCAAAATGGATTATTAATCCAATAGTAATGTGTTCTTGATCAAGGAATAAAGAAAATGGAGAAAAAGTTAGGGTTTGTTAATGATAAAAAGATATGTTTATGTTAACTTTTCAAATTCTTTTATCTTTTTTTTTTTTTAACAAAATTCATATTACTTAATATAATATACATATATGCAATGTTTATAATATACAAACTAAATCATCACATCATAACATTAATGACATTCAAGTCAAGCATTAAATGCTCTTAAAAAAATGTCACTTAGGATAATTTGGACCTTTCATACCAAAAAAGTGATATTTTTTAGTACCAAAGTAAAAATGACAAATTTTTTAGGATTTTCAAATTTAGTGGCATTCATGAAAATTCCCCACTAAATATCTTACTAATATTTCTCTTCATGGTAATAAGCTAACTGGAGATAGTGATGTTAATGGGCCGAGCCGAACCGAGCCGAGCCGGCTCGTATAAGCACAAGTTCGGGCTCGTTTGTAACAAGCGGAACTTCGGCTCGGCTCGTGAGCTCGTCAATTTTTTTTTTTTTTACCTAGAGCTTAAAAAAAAAAAAAAATTGACAAGCCGCTCGTCAAAAATAAAAAAAAAAAAAATGAACAAGCCACTCATAAAAAACAAGCTGAGCTAGCGAGCCGACCTGCTCGGCGCGGGTCTCGGGCTTGTCTTTTTAACGAGCCCGACGGCTCGTGGCTCGTTTTTTACGAGCCGAGCTGACGAGCCGCTTGGCCCATTTGCCACCTCTAACTGGAGAGATACCTGCGGAGCTTTTCGAGTGTACAAAGCTGGTATTTTTATACCTTGGTGCAAATAGTCTTGACAGGTCCAATTCCAAAATCAATATCCCAATTGAAATTGCTCGACAATTTGGTTCACTCAACAAAATATTCTCTGGTCCCATACCCCGGGAAATGTTCTCAGGTTTTCAAAAGGTGCCTTTACCAGACTCCGAGTACATCCAGCATTACGGAATGCTTGATCTATCCAACAGTGAACTAGAGGGGCCCATGACCATCCCTGCATCAATTAAGAAGTGCATTGTTGTGAAGGAACTGTTGTTGCCGGGAAACAAGCTCCATGAGAGTATTCCAGATGAGATTTCAATGTTGGTAAACTTAACATTGCTCGATTTGTCGTTCAATTTTTTGTCAGGTTCAGTGGTTCCTCGGTTGTTCTCAATGAGACATCTTCAAGGTCTTATACTTCCACATAATCAGATAAGTGGCTATAGTCCTGATAAAGTTGGGATGGAAATGCCGAGCTTAGCCAAGCTTGACCTTCCAAATAACTGGTTAATCGGTCCATCGTCTCCTCCTATTTTCAATACTAAAAGTCTGACTGATTTGGACGTGAGCATGAATTCTTTGTGGGGTTCTCTCAGTGTTGACTTTGCAAGCGTCAGTGCTCTTTCGGTCTTGAATTCCAGCAACAATGAGCTCTCTGGTACCCTTGATGATTCTATCTCAAATCTAAAATCTCTTTCCATATTAGACCTCTTCAAAAATAGATTTTCCGGAAGCTTGCCCATGTCACTTTCAACTCTCGATGCCTTGACGTATCTTGATTTATCTGGTAATCATTTCCAAAATTTTCTTCCTTGTAATATCTGGAATATAGAAGGCCTCACCTTTGCCAATTTCACAGATAATAGTTCCTCTGGCCACATTCCAGAATCTTGCTTCATGGCCAAACCATGCCTTCTAGACCAACCAGTGTTCCCTTCAAGGCATGAATATCCATCTCCACTTGTCTCTCATGCTTCAGTGTTTGGTGTGGCTGCTACTGTTTATACCGCTGGTATTACTTATTGGTCTTCTTAGATAGAGAATGCTGAGACGAGATGGGATAATTAATGATGGCGCCAATGGTAAGCTTGTGATGACACCAGAGTCGCCATCCAGTGATAGGCTTTTGGTAAGGAAGACAAAGGGTCCGCTAAGCATTAATATTGCAACTTTTGAGCTCCCTCTGTTAAGGATAGAGGCTGCAGATATTTTATCAGCAACTGAAAATTTCGGCAAGAGTTATATTATTGGTGATGTTGGATTCCAGTCAGTATACAAAGCCTTGTTGCCAGAAGGAAGAATAATAGCTGTCAAAAGGCTTAATGGAGGTCACTTGAATGGGAAGCGTGAATTCTAGGCTGAAATGGAAACAATTGGGAAGGTAAGCATGAAAATTGAGTCCCATTGCTCAGTTAATGTGCCTTTTGAGGATGAGAGAGTTTTGATACATGAACACAAGGAGAATGTGAGCCTCGACTTTTGGCTTAGGAACCAGGCAGATGCAGTCTGAGGCACTCAACTGGCCTACCCGGTTCATGATTTGCCTGGGCTCAGCTCGTGGACTTGTTTTTCTGCATCATGGATTTGTTCCCCACATTATTCACCGGGACATCAAGTGAAGCAATATACTATTGGATGGGAACTTTGAATCACGAGTATAAGATTTTGGCCTAGCTCGGATAATTAGTGCTTGTGAGAGCCATGTTTCAACAATTCTTGCTGGTACATTTGGTTACATACCACCGAGTATGACCAGATTATGGTGGCTACAGCTTTGTGGTGGTGATGCTCGAGCTCATAACAGGAAGATTCCCGGTCGAAGGATCAAATGCTCTGTGTTCTTGCTATTGCGAGGTTGTGTACACATGATGATCCATGGAAGCTTCCAACAATGCTCGAGGTAGTTGAACTCTTGAAGCTGGCTAAGGTGTAAAATGATGTTTCAATGTTCTATAAAACTGTTGATTAGCTCGTAACTTACAATTCTAGTCATGTTATGTATATTGTAGTAGATGATAAAATAAGGTACTGAAGGCTCTTAAATACACACTTGCAGTAAAATTAGCAATTGGACATCCATATTGTGATTTCCAACTCATCTTCTTGGGTGGTATAATTTTCTAGACGTTATGAGTTAACGTGACATTGGAGTTAGGTTTCGATCGTATTGTTATTTCTTTGTTGTGCAAGTGTTAATAACGGTGGGACATTGTTCATGCCAAACATGTCCAAGGAGTATAACAATTTTATTTTTTATTTTTCAATTTATTGAGATACATGTTTCATAATACGTTCTTTAATTGAATCCATGGAATGGAAGAGGAAAAAATAGATGCGAGTGACATGGAACATTCATGAAGTAATCTTCAAAAGGCTGATCACTATATCATAGGCATTGTAGTGGTAAGATCGACGACTACACTATCAAATCATTTTTCTATTATTTTCCCTACGCAACTAGATCATCCTAAACTTGAACCAAAATCCTTGCACATGAGTAAATCATCACGCCTACTGTCCAACCAATTGGGACAATCAATAAATTCCTTTTCGGGAGCAATCATCTTTCCCGAATGCATTGTACAGCGAGAAGGAATTCCAGCTTTCTTACTTTTTTGTTTTGAACTAGTGCAGAGAAATAGCATATTTGGCCAAGAACAAAATCAAGTCAAATTTACTTCCAACTAAAAAATTGTTTTCAAACATGTTTTCACAAGGCATCTGAATCTCAAACGCTACTGTCACTAAAAGTTTAAAGAACAACAGGGTATAGTTCAGCAAAATATATGGGAGGTACTAAATGTGTTGATAATTGGGATATCAAAATAAATATCCAACTTAACTCAAAATATGGTAAAGCAGCTCCTGTGTAGGGCAATCTGATGATGCTTCATTAGATGATTTTCTAAAACGTATACCTCAATTTTCTAACTGTCCAAAGTATCTGCCTGATATCATCGTAAGAATAGTTAGCATAATAACATCATCATCCAGTTCCGATTTTGCAGCAAGCAAGCTTGCACACTTCCGAAGTAATGACCGAAGGGCTGCACAAGTGTCTGCATCAAGAGGACAATCAACTGCTACACAAAGAGCAAACAGCCATAAACAGTCATCACGTGATAATGTGTTCCGATTCTCAACTGAGCTTATTCGCCTTTTCAACATAGAAACTCGAGCTACAGAATCCATTTTTAAAATCGTTGATATAGTAGGAAAGTTGATGCTAGAACTGGAAGAATGTGAATCAACTTTTGCATCGTCTGTTTCTGGTATGGAGGAATTATCTTTAACTGATAAGTTATCAAAATTCTCAGAGATCATACTTTCAGATATCTGATTCACCATTTCTTCGTCATGAATTGATTGCGATTTGGCAGAAACTTTAGCACTAGAACCTTCAAGCTCAAGCTGCACGAAACCCTAAAAAATGTAGATTTAATTCAGTAATGCAGCAATACAAAAGTATAGGGACAAACCCTCAACAAGAACATGCATTCGTGGGCCTACCCGCACATAAAACAATGTCTTACACTTGAAATAGTTTTTTTAATTATGTGATAACTAGATATTAGATATTATCTTTACACGTGTTTACAAATAATCTAGTCAAAACAAAGTAACAAGAGTTAGAACTAAAAAAGACTCCAAATAGAAAAACTCCAATCATTTCAATTTCATCACAAGGAAAAAAGCAGAGGTACAATCTTGTAACACTTTTAAAGATGATCAGCATAAATATCAGTGCATAAAACTCTCGTAATGCAAAAAGGCTGAAAACACCGAATGTGCATAACTTTTAGTAATACGAAAGTTTGCCAGATGGTAATTTCCATTAACTAATCTCAAGTACTATAATGGAATATCTGTGTGAAGCCAAATGTCGGGAGATGGAAGCAGTGTTCTCACTGTATAATATACAATTATCCTTGTGCACGTGTGTTTGCATATATTGAGACAGAAAGTCATGTAAAGAAGGAGAACAAGGTAAGCAAGATGTTACCAGCCTTAAATTTGAAAAATCAGCAAGAAAGGAGTCCTCCCACTGTTTGAGCGGCAATAAGTTATCAGGGCACTTCATAATATCAGGAATTTGGGGCATATAAACAGTCTGTTCTTTTTTTAGTTTGTTTTTGTCAACCTTCACAACCTTCACTTTTGGAATTTGTTCAGCCTCCCACCTAAAGGACAAAAATAAGGCACTTTCAGGATTAAATCTAAAACTTCCATATCTCAAAAGGAAAAATGTACAGGATTAGAAGAATGTTAGAGAGAACATATAGTTTGAGAAAATGTCATCATCATATGTATTATAATTTTTTTATAGATATCAGGGATTAATTTCCAAGCTTTTGTCAAACATCTGCAACAAGCTATCCAACTACTACAGAGGAGCTTATAAATCAATTCAGACATACCAAGCGTCGACAGTGGTTAATGTTTTCTGATTAAGATCTATTACCCTGCTCATTCAGAAACTACCAATAAACCATGACATTATCTGTGAGGTGAAAGGAGGGAGATGAGCAACATGACCAACGCAAGTGGAAGCAGCGGTGCGGTGGTGACATATCTGTGCACAATGGGACGGGTTATCTGGAGCTCCAGTCGCATAGCCAACACCACCAGCCCACCACCACTACCACCAAAAAACCAGTGGTTGCAATCTGCGATTCAAGATGAAATTTCGGTTAAGAATTTGAATGTTTTTTTACTGGTGGTTGCATTGGGGAGGGGTGGTGGTGGTGATGACGGTAATGGAGTTTGGGTAGGGGTGGGCACATAGAGGTGTTCGTAATTTCAGGTTTAAGGGTCTCAACCAAAAGTCACCATCAGAACTTCACTATCTTCTTACCGTACCACCAAAATACATATTTGTTATCTTGACCTATATAAGTCTACATCATAGTACCATGGAAGTCTCCAAAGCACATGACAATCGTCCATTTCTACCACGTTACACACTATCATTTTTGTAGTACTTTCCAATGGAACGTGGAATTGAACATACCTCCATGGTTTGAATTTTTTGCCCACCTTTTAATTTGTAAAACTTCAAAGCATGAAGAGTATTTTTAAATTTTCAAATTTAAAGCTTTCACCAATGTTACAGATACCAAGTTCTCACTACTCTCATAGTCTATTATCATGTTATATACTTTGTTGTTGATGGTGCGACCTGTTCTAGAAACCTTTTCGTGCATCAAATTTTGCTCATTTGTCTCCTCGATAGACTTTCGCAGAATCTTTGATAGCTTGTGATTATTTAAAAATGGTTGAGACTCAAAAAATTCTCTAGCCACCTGTTGCCATGTACTGGACTTGTTGATTCAACCAACATTCGTAGCAATCAAAGTCTACAAATCCTTATTAGAAGCGTTTTAAAAATATCCATCATTCGTCCCAGATTGTGGACCAAGGCTCATAATTTTACATTTCTATGATCATCATCGTAACGATGTGTACCACTACCATCATAGATAGCCATCAGCTAAGGGCAAACCTTACTCTAATACCAATTTTGATGTGGAAGTGGAACTGAAATTCTGGAAACAAGAATAAAATTGAAAAACTTGAAATTTGTAAAGAATAATTTCATTGTATTGAGTGGATTAGGGATGACATCGGGGCGCGTCGGGGCAACCTCCCCTCCCCGCTAGACAATTTCCCGCCCCGTTACCCATTTATGGCGGAGCAGGGCTAGGCCCTTGCTCCGTTTATTACCCCTTTTAATTTTTATTTTTTTTAATAAGCTTTTAATAATTCATTTTATTGCCCTCATTCATTAGAGTGAGACAATAATATTTTTTTTTAATCTTTATTTAGTTTTAAAAGTTAAATTATTCAAATATATTTGATAAACTAAGGTTTTTATTATTTGTCATATTTTTTAGATAATCTAAGTTGTCATTTTCTATTGGAACTAATGACATTTTGTGAAATTTTCCATTTAAAGTATTGAATTCTAAAAAAAAAAAAATTTAAACAGGACGGGACGAGGCACCCGTTACCCGAACCCGCCCTGGGGCAAAGTTACTGGCCCGTCCCCAACTCGAATACCCTATTAAGCGCGTTATCTCCGCCCCATTAGGGACGAGGCCCCACGGGTATTAGGTTTGTCGAGTTTTTTTGCCATCCCTAGAATGGATTGAAATTGATTATTGAAAAGTACACAAAACCTTTGTTATATATTTTCCTAATCTTTACTAAAATAAGGAAACTAAACTAAAATAGTTAAGAAAAGAAAACCAAAATCCTAATCTACATGAAAAAATAAATCATATTCTAATCAAGAAAGAAAAAGAAATCATATTCTATATAAGAAAGAAAAAAGAAATCATATTTTAAATAAGAAAAAAGAGGAGAGATAAAATCAATCATATTTGAAATAGGATTGTCCTACATCAAGCTCTGTGAAAAAAAGACTAGGTAAAAAAATATAAAATATTAGACTTATCATTGTACTAAATAATATCCCTAGCAGAACCATAACCGTGATTTTAATAGGTGAGTCAAATTGAATTTTAACCACCACCACCCCTTCTCTCCTCCTCCCCCGAATGTGTGAAATTGGATAAAACAATGCTCATAAAATAAGGTACTAAATCAATCATTCAACATGCTGAACGAGTTTTCCAATCGCAAAGCTAACAAGAACGAAAAATATAAATTACACGTGCACACCCTTTCAAAATCTTGATAGGTGAGAAAATGATACCTTACACGCCTAAGATATTCTAGTCCATCTTGCGGAGGCCCAGAATCAAAGTTGGGTTCTCCTGTAATGCAAAATGCAGGCTTCTGTACGCTACTGTAATCTTCATCAGTGGTGTCATCTTCACTGCACTCTCCTTCCACAACTGAGCAGTCAAGTTCATCACTTCCAGGAAAACATGAGGCACTATCTATAGTATTTGCATTTTTGAAGTAATTATCTGCAAGCTCAGGACAGCCTTCACCTGAAAAGTGTGGACGAGTATCATAAACATGTGTCATCTTCAATGTAAAGTTATTCATTGATCAATAACACAAAGGAGAAGAAAAGAAATTCAAACAAGACATTTTCCATCAAAGATTTTTAAAAGAAAAACCGTTTATTCAATTAAAACATGTGAACAACATTCCAATCAACAAATTCTACCACACTTTGTTGTTCAATTCATAGTTGAAGGCATATGCACACACATTTACACCTAAAATGTGCCATCATATACTCATTTCGAAAAAAATGCATAGCACATCCAATGATTTACAAGTAAAATCTCAACTGCTAGGAACCTAAACTAATCCAGAACAATCATATGAACTATCCAAGCATTCTCCATAAAAGTCATCAACTATTCTAACTCTAGTACAAAAACCTAGACACGTATTTTGGAGCAAAAAATATCTTCGAACTCCTAGAAGTCATTCTTCAGCGCACAGAGACTTTCAGATGGTTCCCTTTTCTCCTTGCAGCTACCACATCTGTCACAGAAAATAATCACATCAAATTGACACAATAAGAACTAAAGATCTATGAGGCAAAAATAAAAGCCAATAAGTAATTTAGTATACTTTTTAAAATGTTTTTAACTTTTCCCAAAAAAATAAAAAATAATAAAAAAAAAAATTCCTCCCCTCAAGGCTCCTTCCCCCAACTAAAAAACAATGAAGCAGAAGAAAAAAACGGCTAAAGAAAATTCACAAGTTGAAAGGTTGTATATTGAAAACTAGCAGATCTTTTCGGATCCAGTCTAAATTATGGAAATCTCAATGATTAAGGAAACCAAGCCACGACATAATGAACATATAGAAAACAAGCGAGAAAAGAAATGGGAAAACTAGAAAAGATAAAGTAGAACGAGAACAATAAGGATGCAAAGGGAAACTAGAAAGATGGAGTAGAACGAGAACAAGAAGGGTAAGTACAAAAAAGGGATAAAGGGCTAAGCCATTTTCCCCAACAATCAGAATTTTTCGAACCTAGTTATAATCATGGATTCAAATTGAACATAGATCAGATTAAAGGCAGGAGACGAAAAGAATAGAAGAAATGATGGATGAGGAGAAGCAAATAACTTAAAGAAGAATAAAAAAGAAAAGGAATGCAAAAGGGTGAAGGAATTTAGATTACGAGGCAACCACAGCTGAACTCCAAGATAAAAGAGAAACGTGGAAATTGGAAAAAGTAAAAAACATAACCATTATCTGGAAACAAGTCTCAAGCACAGTGAAAATTATCAAAAATCAAGTACTCATGAACATGTTCAATGAAATGACGAAAAAGGCTACAATTTTTTATTTAATTTTCCAAATTTGCAGAGTTGGCAAATCATATAGACAAACAATGGATATCAAAGTTGTTCGAGAAAAGCAGAAATGTAGAATTACAAGTATACTTCATCTGTTTGCTATCATGAAAAAAAAAAAAAAGACTAGTCAATGAAAGAAAGTTTCAAAATATTCATAATTAGTGTTTTAACTCTTTCATTTTGACGCATATAAATATGTTTCAAACAATATACATTTTTAGTAGGAGTACTAATTTGAATTATGGTTTCTATTCTTCTTGTTTTTATTCTTTAATAAACTCGTAATTACGAGTCCAAAGGGTAAAAAATGATGCTACTTCTTGCACATTAATGATACCACAAAAACTCAATTACACTCTGGTAATTCAGCTCAAACTCACTAAGTACTCAAGTAAAAGTTGAAGAGATAAAGATAAAGATAAGAACTTCTCAGAGTCCTTTCCAATTCAACCAAAACCCAAAATGAATGTAGAATTAAAAAAAAAAAAACAGAATAACGCATGTAATTATTGACACACATTTTGCCAAGAGCCGTGTTAAATTCAAATTAAACCAGACAACTACATAATGGAATTCATAGTATTTTCCACATCTTCTTGTCCCTTAAGTTCTACTTATTGCTCATATCATCACACACTCCCAAATCATGCAAGTTCAATGCCATCATCAACAAGAGATTTGCCTTACATAATTTCTGCCAGAGTAACAATATGATGAGGAGAGACCGAACAAAATACTATAGAATATGGAAAGAAAAAGAAAAGTCAAATAAAAAGACAATCTGTGGAACGCAAATCTAGAAGAGCAAATCACAAGAAATAATAACAATAGCAATATGCTCAAGATCAAGGCAAGTAACAAATTTTGGCAAAATCTAGAAAACACACAAATATCTGATTTGTAGCCTAACAAATAATCAAAAGAAATGACTAAATTACTCACCAAAGGATCTAGAGGGCACGGAAGCTCTCAAGAACTGGGGCCTAGGATCGAAGTCAAAGCCAGTGGCATTGTGTTTCTGATGATGAGTCAGTTCATCATACTCCTTTGCCACCAAAGGACCCAGCCCACAGTATATTTCAATCCACTTATTCTTCTGGGCTTCCAATCCCACAAACCTCAAAGCCTCCATTTCCTTCCTCGAATACACCAGTCTTTTCTTCCCTTTATTCCCAATGTAGCCACAATCTTGGGAGCCGGCTCCTGAAGTTTCCACGTTTTTCACAGCTTTGGAGCGCCTTCTTTTTGGCCTCTTCTCCTTTGTCCCCTGAGTTTCTTGGCGCTTCCCATTTCCGAGACATGGCGATTCAATGAGCGCTGTCTCGTCAATCACTTGAATCTTCAAACGTTGCTCGAAGGAGTCCGATTTTTCTTGTTTCTTCACTGTAGTTGAATCAATTACATCATCAGAAAAATCCCCTCCTTGTTTCGTAACAGTTATTGCACCAATTGCACCATCAGCACACTCCTCCTCTTGTTTCTTCACGTTTATCGAATCAACTGCATCATCAGCAAAATTGCCTTCTTGTTCCTTCACGGTTCTTGAATCAAATGCATCATCAGCAAACCTCACCGCACAAGAAGAAGGTTGTTCTTGAATTTCAGGGACAACCATATCAGAACTAACCAATGCGGCGTCATATGCAACATCACCAGAGTGTGAATCTTGAACGACTCCATAGCAATGGAGGGTATCCATCTCCACCTCTGAATCTTGTTCATGACCAGAAAATCCACACTCCGGCTCCTTTAACAGTAAAAGACTGTTGTTTTGGTTGTTTTTAGTATCATCAAGAAGAGCTTCTTCAATTTCTCCTTTGTTGGACGACTGTAGTTTCGGAGAATAGACGGATTCTTGGGATTGACTAGGAGAAGTAGTCATTTTGAAGGCAGCTGCAGAATCCGAAGTCTCAGCCATGAGAGTAGAGGTACTAATTTCACGGTTGAAAGAGAGAAGAGAAGAGAGGAGAGAAAAAATTCACTGTTCAGAGGGTTTATATTGGGGTAACGAATAGATGGAGTCTTGAGGGTTTATATTTGGATTAATTGCACTCTCACAATACTTCATCTAGGTCTGAACTTCAATTTGTTGTAATTAGACTAATCAGACCACTATATTTTAATTTACAATAATCATTTCCCTCTTATTGAGGATGTGAATGATCTTACCAGAGATGGTTGATGTATTCAATCAATAAATCACCGTATTTTTAGTTTACGAGATATCACATTTGTTGGTGGAGAAAAATTAAGATACGCTTACATCCGTAATCGAGCTTAGACTTCGAAATTAAGCCCCTGTTTGTTTCCGATTTCAATCAAAATTTGTACTGTTGTTACAATATTATAGCCACAACATTTGACTTTTTTGTGTCATAGTGACCCCCCACAACGTAAAAAATGGTAAAAAAAAATTTTCTTGTTGAAATAATTGAAAACAAACAGGGATTAAAAATATTTTACATCAAGTTTAGGCTTCGAAATTTCACTTATAGTAGAACATCATGCTTTGACATCAGAACATATTAATCGTATATATCTTCTCTACTTCGAAGTAGTAATACACCATTCAAATACTTTATAATTTCTCATTTTATTTGTAATTTCGATTGAAATAATAACTTAAATAAATGAGTTTTATCATCTTTTTAAAGGACAATAGAAGCCTCTTCAAGCCTAGAGGGTTTAAAAGCAGTTCGATAACATGTTTAGTTAGAAGTGGGATCAAGTTTTTACGATCACGAACGATCAAAACTTTTAAAGTTTTGCTTGTGGAGATGAAGTGGTGATAACTTTGGGTAGGAAGAATTTACAAATGATTTAATTGATAAATAAAAATGAGCTGTGAATAAGTAGATAGCACACGTAGTTCCACTAAAATATGTGATTGAAAATAAGTTCCATCATTAATACGTGATTTACAAATATTGCCAAACGAGAACTTAATTGAAATGCTTGGGTTGCATGATACATTATGTCCCAAAAAGTGTACAAGTAGATAGTCATCTGTCTGAAGCATAATAGAGCCACAGGAATATAGCACAATAAAAGCTGAAATATATCTGTATATATAAAAACTTGACAGCACTTTAGATTCTTCAGTATACATGGCCCAATCCCTATCTAAAAGACATCACCAACATAATGCAAATAGGCAGCAAATTTGAAAGAACCATAACAATCAATCTTACACGTCTCGATTTCGAAAAAAAAAATGAAAAAATATATTTATGGAGTGACCAAAGAAATTCACACAGAAATGGACCCAAATTAAGGCAGAAGTTTCAGAATTTCAAACATGGAGTAACTGATGTTTTAGCACTACATCTCAGGAGCTGGGGCAGTGGACTTCAACAGTGGCTGCAATGCCTTGACAACAATGCTCATATTTGGTCGAAACTCAGCTTCATACTGTACACACAGTGCTGCAACAGCTGCCAGCTGCATAATTGGATGCACGGTTGCATAATTAGTATGGTGAACTTTTCTTTTCCTATTTATGAGTGCATGGATTGGGTACATGTACTAGGTGAAAAATTGACAAATGGCACCTAATTGCCCGAATAGCAAGTTGTTCCCAAACCCTAAAATTTGAGTAAGTTCAGCATTAGATTGTGTTTGCACAATTAGTTCCCACTGACCAAATTATGTCCAAATCAATGATAAAACTGTCACGTGATACTCACACGTCGAACTTTGCAAAGTTAAATTCTGCCGTTTCTCACCTTGGACTGGTTCCCATAAAACTGAAGGGTTCTTTTGAGGGGGACGTGACGATTTAAATGAAGAGTTAAATGGTTTCCGGGTTTGAGGATTGATTGCGTAATTATAATGAAAGGTTGAGAACCAACTTTCTATTCGGGCAATAAATTTGAGAATGATGATGCAATTTCCCCATGTATTTGAAGAGAGAGAGAGAGAGAGAGAGAGAGAGAGAGAGAGAGAGGGAGAGAGAGAGAGAGGACCTTTGCAACTCCTTTTGGAGGATACTCTCCCTTAAGTTTTGGATCGACACATTGTTTAACTTTGTCCTCACTCAGTCTTGGAGTGGCCTAAAGATACAAGAGATCCGGTAAACTACATGTACTATGGTGATGATCATGAAAACGAACAACAAAAGAAATGAAGGTGAGATTTTTTAAGCATGAAAATGATAACTTGCAAATGTAAAAGGCTTACCCAGGTGACAAGACTCTGCTGCCCACGAGGCATGGTATGATCAACAGGTTTCCTTCCAGTCAGAAGCTCAAGCAAAACCACCCCAAAACTATACACGTCACTCTTCTGTGTCAACTGTCCTGTCATTGCATATCTGCAATATATTTATGAACAGAAATTAGTCAGGATATATACTTTAAAAAATGAACAGTTCGACCTATTCATATACATTAGCCGTGGATGGGGTCCTCGAATATAGAAGCTAGGAAATAACTGAGGACAACTTACATCAGCAGAAACAAGTTCAAAAAGTCAGCTCAACATTGACATGTCCTTGGTTCAATCAATAAGTACATTGGATGATAGTTGGGCCAATGAATATATTTTGGAAATATAATTTTTATATTCTAATGCATTAGCAAGATTTCATTGGAGAACTAAACTAAAAAAATTGTATTTAAGTCAAAAATCAACACTACATGAATCTAATGAAAATATAGAAAGCAAATTTAACGATTTATCAAAAATTCAGTTAGACATCAGAAAGACGAACTATAAAGTAGTGATGCACTTAATTTCATCACATAAGTTAATATTTTTTTAATTTTGCTAGCTAAATTACAATAGTCCTCTTAAGTTATAAAACCAATGCCACTTTAATTGGATATAAGAGGATTTTGAAGGTGAGATACATTTTCCAGGTTGAATTTTTGACATCAAATAAGACTCTTTTAGGCCTCTTAAGGTTTTGCTCAAACTAGCTAAAATTCTAAGAACTTGTTCAAGTCAAATGGGTCAAAGCGATCAACTGATTAAACAGTCTTTTCAGCTACATGGTCTGGTTCCCCTGGTCTAGATGCTCAGCAGAGCTTTGAAACTATGATCTTCTTCACCACCCACAGCTTAATCATAGGTTCATGCATTTTTTAGGTGAAAATATTCAAACAGTTCTTCCACTTGGATCAGAAGGTCAATTAGTTCTCTAGAAAACTCTCTACAATACCAAAATCCAACTGGATTTCCCTATCCTGTTACGACATACAGAACACAACATTTTAGTAAACTGAATAATCAAGCAACTCTTAAGAGCTCATAGCCCACTTAATATTACTGCAAAAAGTTGGACAACATTAAACAACTTATTAGGCACTATCAATTGCCGCAGACTAGCCATGTCCAGTCAATGTTAAATGACCAATGTGCCTTTAACTTGAAAACATAACCCATCCAACATAATAAATTCAAGTAGCCTACTTAAAATAACTAAGCCGATATAATAATATTCAAGCAGCCTACTCAACACAAGCATAACAATCCAGCATAAACTTCATTAATCTGCTCCAAATCCAAATACACATGATACCTAATTATCCATTTATTATGCAAATATTCAACATTCACATCATAAAAACACTGTTGAAGACAAGATTTAAATAATATACATATGGCTCTCTCTAAAAGCTTAAGCTTTTATATCAAATGCTTCAACATGGTATGAGAGCAAGCAAAAGGTCCCTAGTTCAGATCTCGCTGAAAATCATACACGTGTCTGGGAAAAAATGAACCCCACTACATATGAAGGTGCATGTTGAAGTGGTTCAACAAGCATGTTCCTTGTTGACATTTCAGGCTAAGTCAGGATGTTGAATGCAATAATAAATTAATTCCTCATAATAATAAACTTCTTGTTTCATTCACACAGAAATGGACCCAAATTATGGCAAAATTTCAAATACCACTATATCTCAGGGGCCGGGACAGTTGACTTCAACAGTGGCTGCAAAGCCTTGACAACAATGCTCACATTCGGTCGAAACTCAGCTTCATACTGCACACACAGTGCTGCTACAGCTGCCAGCTGAATAATAATTGAATGCATGGGTACACTGTTAGCATGGTGAACTTTTCTTTCCTATAACATAAGTGCATGATTTGGGTCTATGTACTCGGGGAAATTTGAGTATTGACAGCTTACTTATTGCTTGAATAGCAAGTTGATCCCAGACCCAAAAAATGAAATAAGTCGGTTCTCAGTATTAGATTATATTTGTACAATTAGTCCCCACTGACAATTAACCGTCCAAACCTATGTTAAACATGTCACTTGATACTCACATGTCGAATTTTGCAAAGTTAAATTTTGTTTCTCAACTTGAACTTGTGCCCATAAATTTGAAGATTCTTATGAGGGGCACGTAACAACTTAATGAAGATTTAGACAGTTTTTTAAGTTGAGGATTGACTGTGCAACTATACTAGAAGGTTGGGAACCAACTTGCTAGTTGGGCAATAGATTTGGGAACAATGATGCAATTTCCCCATGTATTGAGAGAGAGAGAGAGAGAGAGAGAGAGAGAGAGAGAGGACCTTTGCAACTCCTTTCGGAGGATACTCTCTGAGTTTCGGATCAACACATTGTTTAACTTTGTCCTCACTCAATCTTGGAGTAGCCTAAAAGAAGTACAAGAGAAGCGGTAAACTGCATGTATTAAGACAATTTTCATGAAATTGAAAAATAGAAGAAATGAAGGGAAAATCTGAGATTTTGTACGCATGAAAAATGATAAAAAGGGGCAAATGCTGAAAGAAAGGCTTACCCAGGTAACAAGACTCTGCTGCCCACGAGGCATGGTATGATCAACAGGTTTCCTTCCAGTTAGAAGCTCAAGCAAAACAACCCCAAAACTATACACGTCACTCTTCTGTGTCAACTGTCCCGTCATTGCATATCTGCAATACATTTATGAAAAAAATCTGCTAATTAAAAATTAGTCAGGATTAAAAAAACAAGAAACAGTTCGACCTATTGCTATGTGGATACATTAGCGGGAGATGGGGTCCTTGAATAGAGCAGCTAGGAAATAACTGAGGACAACTTACATCAGCAGAAACAAATTAATAATTCGGCTCGAACATATATGTTCTTGATTCAGTCAATACGTAATCGGGTTGATAGTTGGACCAATGAAAATATTTTAGAAATATGATTTTTATATTCTAATGCATTAGCAAGATTCCATTAGAGAAATAAACTAAAAATTATATTTAAGTTATAAATCAACACTACATGAATCTAATAAAAATATTGCAAGCAATTTCAACAATTTATTCAAGATTCAGATAACATATGTACATTAGAAAAACAAACTATAAAGCAGTGATGCACTTAATTTTGTTACAAAAGTCAATATCTAAGTTATTTCATTAGATAAACAACATTTTTTTTTTTTTTTTGCATTACAGCTAAATTACAACAGCGCCTTATGTTATGAAGCCAATGCCACTTCAATTGGAGATGAGCAGGTTTTATAAGGGAGATACAGTTTCCAGGTTGGATTTTTTAACATCAAACAGGACAATTAGGCCTCTCAGGTTTTGGTCAAAGTCACTTGCATTTTAAGAACTTGTTCAAGTCAAATGGGTCTAAGCGGTCATTAAACGGTCTTTTGAGCTACATGGCCTGGTTCTCCTGGTCTGAACGAGGGGCAGAGTTTTGAGACTATGATCTTCTTCATTACCCACATGATATTTAATAAAATGTTCATACACTTCTTCAAGTGAATACATTTAAATAATTCTTCTACTTGGATCAGAAGGTCATTTAGAAAGTATGATCTTCTTCACTACCCACATCTTAATCATAGATTCTTACACTTCTTCAAGTGAATACAATTAAATAATTCTTCTACTTGGATCAGAAGGTCATTTAGTTCACTAGAAAACTCTCTACAATACTAAAATCCAACTGGATTTCCAATCCTGTTACGACATACAAAATATAAAATTTTAGTAAACTGAATAATCAAGCAACTCTTTTAACTGAGAGCTCATAGCCGACAACGTTAAATAACTTATTAGGCCCTATCAATCGCCAGACTACCCATCTCCAGTCAAATTTTAAAAACACCAAAGTGCCTTTTAGCTTCCAACATAATAAATTCAAGTAGCCTACTTAACATAACTAATCCGAAACAGCCTACTCAACATAAACAAGCATAAAAATCCAGCCTAAACTTCATTTAATCTGCTCCAAATCCAAATACATGTGAAATACCTAATTATCCCTTTTTATGCACATATTCCACATCCACATCATATAAATACTATAGAAGATAAGATTTAAATAATATAAATATGTCCTTCTCTAAAAGCTTAAGCTTTAAGGTCAAGTACATGGTATAAATAAGAGCAGGCAATAGGTACCAAGTTCAAATCTCACTCAAAATCGTACACGAGATGGGCTTTGATGGGGGAAAAAAAGAACCCCAACTACGTATGAGGGGGCATGTTGAAGTGGTTCTACAAGCACATTCCTTGTTCACATTTTAGCCTAAGTCAGGATGTTGAGAATGCAATAATAAAGTAATTCCTCATAATAATAAACTTCTTGTTTCACAGAAACGTATTTAGTTAGCAAAGGACTATAATATCACTTTGGCTACATAAATTCCATGGTTAACATACTGGTGAGGCTTCTCATTCTGTTGAGTCTCACTAAAATCTAGGTGAGAAAAAACACAAATATTTGGTGATCACTAGAAGACTGCTCGTGCTAAATTGTTGATGCGCTAGAACACTTGTATAAATGCTTCGAACAAGTTATTATTGAGACTCTATGCATTAAAGAACTGCCATATTTATAGATAAAAAAAACAATCATTTAGAAATGTGAGGTGGCTTGCAAACATTGTTTCCAACTGAATAGCTCATATCGGAAATTAGGTAATATTAATGTTATAAAAGCTCTTTATCAACTTCAAATCCTCACTGAAATGTCTTGAGGCTAATATGGTTGAATATCATGATTGTGCAGTCAAATTTTCTTCAAATGTGTTGGGGGCATGAAATATTTCTTTAGTACCTAAACTCGAAATCAAGAACCAAGATCTCGCGTACCTATTAAGATATACCGGGTTCAAGTTTCAAACATACTATGCTCACATTGGAACAATACATTTTTCCTACTCTATGAATAAGAAAAGATCAGCAACACTGAAAACAAAATTGCAATATTTGGTCATGCTATATATATATATATATATATTTCTCTATGTTCCATCCTATCACTCAACTTTTGAAGTCAAGTTGCAATTTTCGGCTAAACAAAGTGTGAGAATTACATTTTCAATTAATAGCTGAAAGAAACTATCATAGATGGATTATCAGCTGTAGCAGTAAACACAAAATGGGATTACATGGAGACATCTAAAACATAAACATAGTCAGCAAAAGTAGAATATACAGAGTCCAAAAAAGAAATAGAAAAATGTAAACCAAGGAATATTCAAATAATGAAAGGTGAGTCGAGAGTCATTACTCTGGTGCATGATAGCCAAATGTTCCGAGAACGCGAGTAGAATGAAGGCGAGCAGCCATGTCAGGAGCCTGATTTGATAGGTTAAAATCTGCAATTTTGGCTTTATAGTCTTCAAACAGAAGCACATTGCTGGATCTTATATCTCTGTGTATTATAGAAGGCTGAACCTTCTCGTGCAAATATTCCAGTCCCCTCGCGGCATCAACAGCAATTCTTACACGTTGCATCCAATCAAGTACAGGACCCGGTTGTGCCCCTTGTACTCCTTTCCTTCCTATTATTGCAAATACAATTATAAAATCCTCTTTTTAGTGCCTACGATTTGCCAGGAAGCTAATTAGACTACATACCGTGCAAAATGTCATGTAGAGATCCCATGGTTGCAAACTCATATGCTAAGACATGAAGATTGCCGTCTACACAATAACCGAGCAACTCAACAAGATTTTCATTCTTCAGTCTTGACACCATTGCGACCTTAATGAAAAATGAAAATGTTGTATATTTACATATCCATGCACAACACGTAAAATAAAAAAATGAGAGTTGCAATTTAAGATACAAAAATATTTGAAACCACAAAAAGTTGTGCACATACCTGAGTTAAGAACTCAACATTCGAATCAGGCTCAGATGACACATCAAGTTTCTTAACAGCCACCTCTTTTCCATCATCTAACTGAGCAAAGTATACTCTTCCATAAGATCCTTCGCCAATTAATGCACTAGATCCAAAATTATCAGTTTTTTCTTTCAGGTCCTCAAGAGACAATGCAGGCACTTCAATAGGAGGTACTGCCTTCTGAACTTCAGGTTTCACAGGAGCTGAAGCCCTAGAACCTCTTTGATGCCCTAGTTTGGAAGTTCATATATAAATAAAGTGAACAAAATAAAAAATAAATTTTCTTATGAACCTCAATCCAAAATGCTCCCACGGTCCGCTTACTGAGGAATAGAATGGTAGATAACTTAGGAGTCATACAGAACTATACAAGAATTAGGTGCTATAGAAAGCCTTGTGATGAAGTTAATAAATTAGAAAATAGCAGCACTACGATAAGTGAAAGGTATACACAATATGAAAGAAAGTAAAAATCAAATACATTCTGCTCGAGAAATTATAAGCGCCAATTCAATCCAATCATGCCGTACATATGTCCACCTCGACCAATAAAATAACCAGCAGCATAATGTATAATTAGTACAAAATGCACGAATATTCTTCCTCTGCAAAGGGAATTCCATTTCATCAATATATTCCATAATCACTCATATACAGTGTATATGTCTTAGTTCACACATTTTTTGTATTTCTTAACCTAATTATTGTCATTTTGCATGTTTGTATGTCCAAGTAATGCAACTGTCTTACATCCCACTATTTCTTAGAAAAAAGAGCCTTACTATTTATCTAATTGATTTATTTGAACAACAAAGCTATGTTATTTATCTAATTGATTCATTTGAACAACAAAGCTATGTTAAATGAGTAACAGCTTAAAAAATAACAAGTTCTTTTGCAATAACCATGCTATAATCAACACTAGCAACGCCTCAAGAACATTGTGAATGCATGTACAAAGAACAATAATTGCACAAAAGATTATTGTAAGTATTTATTTATATTTCAATCTACAGTAGTTTTTGAATGTAGGCAAAAAATGTGCAATTAGAGCAAAAAAAGAAAAAGAATGACGTGTAATCCTTATTCACACTTTTCTACATTTCATTTATATAAATGTGCAAGCATTTATGCAGTTTTTGAAAGAACAGAAGACCGTGTATATCCAATACAGTTTACAAACATTAATGCTGATGAAAATATGTTATCACATGTTCTCAGTGGAGTGTATCCTTAGTTTTTGCCATTTCTCAGAACAGAAGTCTGAAATTTGTTCAATCAGTGTCAAGTTTTTGCCAGTGACTCTTAATAGGCTACTTTATGAAACTAAAAATCATTGGAACCACAATTAATTGCATATCCTTGATGTAATACAAAGCCCTAATAAGCATGCATTTCTAGTTCCTCCTTTATTTCTTTTCTCCCTGTGGTCAAGAGAAGTACAGTATGCGAAAAAAAAAGAGAGCACCAAATGGCATGTAACCCGTACTTGAATGGTATACCATTCTTTCTATTTCATCAGAGCTCGCAACATTTCGTTCAGAATACTATGGCACCAAATAAAAATAACAACAGATGGCACAACTTGAACTCCACAACATCTATCCCTTTCAATAACATCTCTGACTTTGCACAGAATGTCAGTGATGATACAAGCCTAATCAAGATGCTTGATGCATTTCTTATGTTAGATCAAACTCAGTGTCTTCCTTGAGCTGATCAGAGGAAGGACAAACCAAACATAGCTGCAGCAAATACTTCAGCATTTTACAGAGGTGAGTTGTGTTAAATGGTAGGAAACTCGAAAGCATATTTTCCTCCACCAAAAATCCATTATATAATGAAAAATTTGTCCCTTGGGTCTAAAAAAATATTTAATACTATAATTACACTAATGGGAAAATGAACAAGATTGAATCAGTAAATAACATAACTTACGCTTTATTAGCACCTATATAAGCCTGAAAACAACAAGAACATACCATCAGCATGATTTCTTGGGCTCTTGAGGACCTCATTGTCATTTGATGGGTAAGACTCCTCCACTTGACAGGTACAACACAGCCACCTACGCATCCTTGCTCTCTTTCCCAAATAAAGATCGTCGTCGGAGCTAGGTTTCTCCAGGGGTACAAAGTAACCAGGAGGAGGAGCATGTGCCTGCACCACAACAGTTAAACATGAACACAAGTAAACACCACCAACAACACTTCATAATGAATGCGCTTTCTGTAATAGCTATAATGTCCACATGAACCCTCTCCTACTCATCCCTAGAAAAACAATAAGAAAACAACATAAATACACATGTTACCAGAACTACATTAAAATTTCTATAATATCTATAATGTTCAGAACCCTCTCCAACTCACCCCTAGAAACCAATAACATATACGAAACAACGTATATACACATGTAACTCCAGAACTACATTAAGATTATCAAATTATCAAAAACTTAAATCTCAAACAATTACAGACATCAAACTCAGAGAGAAGTTTATAAAAAAATATAGAAAAGAACTCTGTAGGCAACCATCATGCGAAAAATGTCCAAAGGACAAAGCTTGTTTTCATCTAATCATCTCAAGCCCCTCAACTTAATAGCCGAGTCAACATCATTTATGAAAGCTAGAAGTTCCAATTAAACTTAACTATTGCATCCATGTCCAGACTGAAAATTTCATGATTTTGGCACACAACAAATGACCCTGATATCATAATTTCGTGAAATTACACACACTACACACATACATTAATACCCAATTTAAGAATAATTTGAGATAAGACCACAAACACAGAACAATCAAAAAGAATTGTCAAATAAACCATTGCATTACATCATTTCGCAAAACAAAAAGATAAAAATTGAAAAAAAAAATCCATAAATTCAGAACCACAATTAAAAATCTTATTCAGCACTCTCACCACGTAACCACGCCTATTAATATAATTGTCGTCCATCACCAACTATGATATAGAATATAAAGCAAATATCCAAAGATTAACGCAAGCAGAGAACCAAAGATTATCATAAGCGAAACCTTGATTGAAACAGCCCGTAGAGAACCCTTCGATTTGGCAACACGAGCTCAAAACCTTGATTGAAGGAACCTGTAGAGAACTTTCGATTTGGCAACATGGGCTCAAAGGAATTTTGGGTTGTGGGTTTTTGAGAGAGGAAAAGGATTAGCCAGAGAATGTTTTGTCACGGGAGAGTGGAGAGAGAGAGAAGATAAGGGATAAATGCCGTTTCCCGTGTTTTGGCAAAAATACTGTGTTTTGGCTTCAGTTTTGCCAAAACATGGTTTTGGTTGTTTTCTATTTTCAATGTTTTTTTTTTTTTCATTTTTCAAAACACGTTTTCAAAAATAAAAAAGAGAATGCGTTTTTACTGTTTTGAAAAATTAAAAATAGAAAATGACTTGAAAATTGTAAAGAGAACATGACCTTATTGTTTCTCTCTTTTTTGGTTTGTTTTGTATTTTGGTTTTTCCTTCTTTACAACCTGATTGATCCACGTTTTTTCAAAATTTATTTTCAATCATACATATTTTTTAATAAAATAATATTTTTATTACATTCAATTATTTATTTATTTTTTTAATCACATATTTTCGATCACATCACCATATAAAATATATTCTTCACCGTAAATTCTTCCCTTGTGAGTGATTTTTTCGAAAAAGTTACTACCTCTCTAATTTCATCGTGTTTTCGACTTGATGTGAAGCTTCTTAACTTTGAAACTCTTGTGAAAGTGCTTTCAAAGTATCATATTTAGTCCATATTTTAGTCATATTGAAAATTTTATTTTCATTCTTCTATTCATTTTCAATCACACATTCTTCAATAAAATAATATTTCCAATCATATTAATAATTTTTCCTTCTTTTTCAACAACACATTCTCCATCAATTTAGTATTTCAAAATACATTCTTTCAAAATAATGTTGTTAGCCCTTGTTTGGTTTTAATTTTTTCATAAATATACTTTCCATTAAACTTATCTCAGTCAAACATTCTTTCAATTAAATAATTTTACGAGTGTAATTATAATTTTTTTTACTTTTAATCACACATTCTGTAAAAAAAAAAAAATTTAATTTTCACATAACCAAAAAAAAAAATGTAAAAAAATAAAAAAAAAATACTTTTAAATTAATGTACCAGAATGTCCGAAATTATTGTCAATTGGACTACAACTTTGAACCTTATTACTTAAATTTTATAAAATTAATTTAAGCTCATCCATGCAAACGACACACAACGAA
>CAIGRB010089375.1:20404-33333 GCA_903798255.1 Fraxinus quadrangulata | reverse complement strand
CAAATGAACAAATAATTTTTCACTCCAAGTCCTCTTTTCTTTACAAAATCTTCGCATTCTCAAATCCAATTTAATTTAATCTCTACTTTTTAACTACGGGGGCTTTGTTTAGCTTTGGAATTGGGTTGGATTATTAGTTTAAAGCAAGCTCAAGGATTTGGAGGATTGTGATTAGAATTTCATAGACTCGGGACCTTTTTTATTTTTTTCCTTCTCTTTTTAATACTAAGTTGCTCACAATTTTGTAGGAATGATTTTTCCTCGTAATTAATTAACATTCATATTCATTTTATTAATATTCATTTTTATTTATACATTTTAGTGTTATTAATTATAATTATAAGTTAATTAAAATTTCAAATTCAATAATGCTTTTCATTAACATTCATTATCACGTATATATTCCCTCGTATTAATTCAAAATTAATTAATATTCACGTTAATTCATGTATCGTATTTGCTTTAACTGTTTGAACAGTATTTCATGAATTATTTTGCAATTATTTAGTTATCATCAATGTACATTTGACATATTCAGTTTACCTGTGTGCTTTCACCACATGAAATCGAATAACAAACTATAATAAATACTACAAAATCCTTACTCATGTATGTATTCTCTATTATTAATTCTCAATTAATTAACTTTCAGATTCATTTAATTAATATTTATCTTCAATATTATTTTTACAGCGCTTATAAGGTATTTTAGAATAACGTGTAACACACGTTCAACTTGACTACTTTCATAAAATGTTGAGACGAAAGTAGTTTGAATGGTTATTTAAGTGCTTCCATTTTCTAAAATTCAATTTTCCCAATTTAGTTTTAACCATGCATTTTATAGTATTCACAATTTTAATCAACTATTTAACCACAATTTTCACCCATTTTTATCAAAATCTACTTCAATTTTGATTTTTAGATAAACCAACCAAGAGCTAAAATAAACATGGAGCCAAACATATGTATTTGAGCCACGTTCTAATTTTCATTTTTATTATTCTATTCATTTTCAACCACACATTTTTCAATAAAATAATATTTTTCATCACATCAATAACGTTTCCTTATTTTTCAACCACATATTCATTGTCACATCACCAAAAAAGTTGCATTCTTTTCATTTTAATATGCATCAAACAAGGGCTGAAGTGCAAAGCTCGAGAGGATAAAATTAAAATTCTTAATGACCAAAGTGAAAATTTCAAAAATTCGAGGGTAAGAAGTCATTTGTTCAAGAACCAAAATATAATTTTTTAGGATTAAAAAAAAAGTTGCACATTTATGAAGTTGAGCGTATTTGAGGCTTAGAAGGTAGTTTCATTTATCATGTGGTATTCCATAAGCACAGACGACGTCATTCTATTGACAATGCCAATTCTTGAGCAACTTCCCGTGAACATTGGTATAAACTTCTCGATTTCAAACTGATACGGATGGCAATTTGAACTGTTAAAATCGAAAATCACAGTTAATCGAACCGAATGAGACGAAAAAATCGAATCGATGATACAATGGGGGTAATTATGATTTTGATTTTAATGACCCGGTTCGAAGTGGGGCGGGTATGGTACCGCCCCAAACTGATTACCCGTTAAAAAAACTTTAATTAGGTAATTGGACTTTCCATTATTCTTTCCAAAAATTAATTGGGCAATTTTGACAATTGAGCTTCCCCAAAATTCTAGCACAATTAACATTACAAGTAAATCCTTAAATCAGTAACCTAACTCTAATCCTACATGTTAAAATTGAAAATTAGAAATCAAACTTACAAAACACTCGTCCATTCAACCAATGAACCAAATCAGATCTGTCGATGCTCTGATGTTTGTACCTCAGCGTCAAATTGTAGTAATCAGCAACGAAGTCTACGATCTTATGAGCACACTTCCTGAGTTGTTTTGCGTCCATTGGCTTCAAACCATTTTCCATGCACACTTCAATAAAACTCAAACACATTATACTTGATTGTATTTTCTTTATAATATTATTTAAATATATGATGCGTGACCCGAAAATTGTGATTTTTAGTCTGTTTTACTTGCTAGTTTATGTGTTCTTCACTTTCTCTATGTTCATAAGAAATAGAGAGTCGAATTATTAATTTGGTTATAGAATTAATGTGGATTTTTTATGACGTTATTAATGAAATTTTAGAATTCAACGTATATTTTGAGTTATATTGTTTGCGAGAGTTTGGTAATTTATCAATCCAGCAGGGAAGAATTATTTTTTTATTTCTGCTTTCATTTTTCATATATCTGTCAAGCAATTTTTAATTTTATAATTATTGTCATTTGCATTTCTCCATTTGGTAGGTACAAGGAATAATTTCTTTATCCCTTTTTAGTGGGTCAGAATAAAAAATTTTGATTTTCTAAAAATACAGAATATAAATTTATTTTCTGTAATAGTGTCTAAGAAACTCTTGTTTTACTACGTTAAGCAAGTATTTTCAATTTGTGCAGTTAATATTTCTTTTTAAAAAGTGATTGAAAATACTATAAATATATTCAAATTGATTGTATTTTCACCATAACCATGGCTGAGACCTCAATTGATGTGTTTTACTTTTCATGTAATCAGGTGTTTTGCCATGAGTCAAGGCCTGACTCCTCCCGCTTCAGTTGGGGAAGAGTTGTGGGGAAAAATGAAGATTGACTAATGCTAGTAAGGGTCTTAACATATGCTAAAAATATTGTTTTTTAAATTCGAATTTTGCATTTGGAAGTTGGAACAATGTTTGTTAAATTGGTTTAGTATTGTGTTTTTGTTTTTATTGAGTTTTCTTCATATTTTTTTTTTTCAATTTGACGGTTGAAGTTTGAACTTGTAAAAAATAATTTATTTTCGTGATTATTAACCGAACCAAATCGAGATACGAACCGAGTTGAACCGAACCGATTTACATGGTTGTGATGCAGTTATGGTATGACAAAAAATTTAGTGGTGCAGATATGGTTTTGACTGAACCGACCCCAAACCGAACTGTTGCCATCCCTACAAATTGATAGTGTTCTATGCTTTTAGAACTTGAAAAAGTTGCACGAATGACTCAAAAAAGATTTTTTATAGGGCCTTATTTTGAGATACAAATGAGTATAACGAATATCAATAGACCCATTTCAATTTTACTGTTTTATTGAACCACAAAAGTGTAGAAATGACAAAATGGCTAGTCGACTCAGGCTTGACCCGAAAAAATCCGAGTTGGGCCGGCTCGTAGCTCGGTGGGACTGAGCCAAGCTTAGGCCGGCCCCATTTTAGAGCGTCGGCTCGAGTTTGGCCGGCCCGTTAGCCTTAAAAAAAAAATTGCCTGCCACTTCTTTTTTTAAATGTTTTTCTTTTAATTTTAACTGTAATTTTTTTATATGTTAATATATAGTTATTATTTATAATACATATAAATTGTACAAATTTTAAATTCTTAAAAAAAGAAAATTTAGATTTGCCACGAATTAAAAAAAAATGAGTGGGCTTGGCTCGACTGACTAATGCCCGAGCCGAAAGCTTAGGTCGATTCTAAATTTTTGGTCGAGCAAAACAACTCGAACTATTTTTACTCGAGTCAAGACCGAGCAAAAAGTTTCGGCTCGCGGCTCGGCTCAACTCATTGACACTCCTACAGAAACGTGGTCATTCATCAATAGCTTGAGAGAGATTTCATTCTCGACCATTTTCCAACTGTAAGCGAAGAAATATCTAGAGCTAAGAGCGAACCACGACTGCTTTTGATGTAAGTAGAACACTAGGAGGAAGAAAATATTTCATTCTAAACTATGACTAGAAATCACTCCACAAAAATATTTACCACAGATGTAAAGAGGTAAATTATTAACAATAAGAAAATAATTATCAAAAGTTTCAGGAAGGAAGAACAAGTATCCGGGACTGAAACTCGTGTTCTTACAATGCAGTAGCAAAAATGCACGACAGTGCTCATTTTCCATCATTGTCGCCACCAAATTGTCTAGAGTTTCCATTCCAAAAGGCATTTATGTCACTGAATCGACTATCAACCTCTTGTTTCAAGGTGTTGATGTTTCCACCAAATCGAGAAGAAGGTTGTTGCCTACTCCTGCTGCTTGTAGACATATTTTGATCAGGGAAAGGTCGATTAACACCCCTTGGATTATTCTCAAGTGAGGAGTTTGGACCTAAAATATTAAAAACCAGTTATTAATCAGAATGTTAATGCAGCAGCTTTTAAAAAGTCTTTTGCTTGAAGATATAATTAAACATGTAACATTCAACATCGTCTCAGTTAGGATGGGGAGCCAACGAGCGCATAGGATTGAGACTAGACAACTGAAATATGTCGAGCACTTCATTAAGTTCCAATACTCAACTGTAATTAGACACTAAAAATCATCCCTTGTTTGTCTCAAATTTGGTATTATCAGAATTCAACTCAATATTAAGGTTAAACTTTTTAACCAAAAAATCCATAATTTACCAGAGTTAGTGGGATCTGCCTCTGAACATAGGAAAGAAGACAAGAAAAATAAAATGGTGGAATCCCCCCTCCCCCCCACCCCACCTCACCTTTTCCCATAAGCACACAATCCTTGGGGAGGTTTTGGGGTTGAGGTGGGGGTGTGGAGGAATAAACAGAATAAAATTATAAATGAATAATAAAAAAAATAGAAAACAGCAATGAACAAAACCTAACAGAACAAGAACAATTCTGGGTCACTCCAATTATAAGCATATAACCACCACCAAGATAAATATCAGCATGCCACCGTTACCCTTTAAAAATTCAAAGACCACTGTCATTGCCATCCTTCCCGAAAAGTAGAACAATTATAACCATTAGTACCATCTAAAGAACCAAAATCCACAACCTGAAAACAACACACCATTACTGTTGCAGCCTAACTCCTTGAAACACTCCTATGCCCAACTCCTTAAAACAATCATTTCCAAAGCATCTAGCCGTAAACTGTGCAAAACTACCATACTACCAGCCAAAAATTGTCCTTACAACCTTCCTTGACCCAAGGAAATCATGATCTGAATTGTTAATGGCATCCAGCCATGTTGTAACCTCACCAATCATAGCAGGATTACACCTTCAAGTTTGGGTGGGTGTATTTTGGATCTAAAGAAGAAAAAAGAAACACCTCATCTCAATCAATCAGTTTCATCCTAATCTGGGTGCTTGATATGAATTTGATTCTGGTTAATTGGTCCATGATTTAAAAACGTTTTGATGTTTATTTTACCTTCTTTGTTTTTTTGCTGGCAACAGCAATGATACTCTTGCATGTGGTAGAGGTCGCGAGGGTATAAGTTTTTGTAGGTCAAAGATAAACAAAAGTAGAGAACGAGGCAAAAGGAAATGGATCATTTGTTGAGAAAATACAATTTTTGTCCATAATCAAGTTGGCGGAATCATCTTCACTTATGCCTTTTTTAGTAGCCACTCACAAGCAGAGACAAAGGAAAAAGTTTGGAGTAACTGAGTAAGTTGAGAAAAATCATAAAATTGTCACGTCCATGACATGAATTATTAAACAAAGTTTTGACGCGCTACATCTGACCCAGGTTTCACAGACCACATGTTTGACTCCCGAGCCCTCCCCTCATTCTGAGGCCGGCAGGTTCGAACAACTGGCACACACGCACGTTATGAGTAGGATGTTAAGGAGAATACATGCATATGATCATATCATTAGTGCACTCTTTGGTAAAATAGGCCTCACGCCTAGCTGTTAGTGTGCTTGCCGTGTCAAATAGGGAGATAAACATTCTCACTGCCGGACATTCTCTCCCATTTGAATTCGCTTACGTCCTCGTAGCGATAAGTGAGTTTTGCATCAATACGCATTCATCGCATTACAAAAATAACAACGACACCATCTTTAAATAGACGGGCATTCACAAACCCGCAGTAACTCGTATTTACCGCCTCCGACACCAACCTTCACTCTATGCCCCTCTGAGCATTAGTGGACGGCCTTCAAACCGTAGCGCCTCAACGCATGTCGAATAAAATACACAATCTTCATCATTGTGTCATGCAATGTGTGCTCCTCAAAACTCCTTCAAAGGCACATAGGCAGTTGCGCAATGCTGCCATTTTTATCCGTCTTCCCCACAACTTCCTTCATTGTGTTCCGCCAGCTTGTCAACACAATCCGTGGCCCAAAATCTTTTCTCCGTAAGAACACACGGTATTGTCCCATAACAACATCGCATGCTCGAGCGGTCCCACTCTGATACCAACTTTCACGGACCGCATGTTTGGCTCTCGAGGTACTATGCCTTAAGGCCGCCCGCCCCTCATTCTGAGGCCGGCAAGCTCGAACAAATAGCACATATGCAAGCTATGAGTAGGATGTTAAGGAAAATACCTGCATAAGATCATATCATTAGTGCACTCTTTGGTAAAATAGGTCTCACGCTTAGCTGTTAGCGTGCTTGCAGTGCCGAATGGGGAGATAAGTATTCTCACTACGTGACATACTCCTCCATTCGAATTCGCTTACTTCCTCGTAGTGAGAAGTGAGTTTTGCATCAACACGCATTCGTCTCATTGTAAAAATAACAACGACACCACCTCCAAATGGACGGGCATTCACAAACCTGCAGTAACTCGTATTTACCGCCTCCGACACCAACCTTCACCTTATACCCCTCTGAGCATTAGTACCTCGGATGGACGACCTTCAAACCGCATCGTCTCAACGCATGTCGAATAAAATACACAATTTTCATCATTGTGCCTTGCAATGTGCGCTCCTCAAAATTCCTTAAAAGGCACATAGGCCTCACGCCTAGCTGTTAGCGTGTTTGCCGTGCCGAATGGGGAGATAATCATTCTCACTGCGTGACACCAAGTGTAGTGAAGTGGGTAAGAATTAGATAAGACGTATTTCTAAGCGGCAAAAAAATCAAAACCCAAATATGAGAATTAAGCAAGGTTTCACACTCCACTTGATGTAGGTGGACAAAGAAGTTAGTCTAGGAAGTAGAATTAGGGTAAGAACTTGAAATTGGTGACAGTGAAAATTCCTGGAACTTACATATATGATGCATAGGAAAAACCAACTTAACTTTACCAACAAGAGATGAAATGAGTAGAAGGTAAAAGAATTCAAGAAAACTGTATATAACTTTTGCACAAGGGCAAAGAAAAGAGTAGAAGTTATGTAAGAATAATATTTGAAGAACTATCAAAAGATAAGGCGGTAGAAGCTAAGCTCATTGAGAATAATAGTTAGACTTTTGAGCATGAGTTTATTATTCTTTATTAGCTCAAACATTCAGCAGATTAATTTAAATTAAGCACTAAAGCAGCATTTGGGTAGGCATTGATTCGTTGATAGGCAGATCCTAGTCAAAATAAAATATTTGTTGAAGGAGATTTGATAGTCAAGCGGGAAAATGTAACTCATGAGGTGAAAAAACACATGGAATTTTTGGCTTTAGGGATCAAAATGAAGAAGGTAGCACTATCTTGTTCTTTGGGATAGTTTACCAATTATTTTAGTGAATATCTGCTAAACTAAAGACACCATCACTTGATGACTTTCAAAAGAGGCAAAAGAGGCAAGAGTTTAGCCAAATAGATATAATTCATACTAGAGAGTAGATAGACACGTCTATGACATGAATTATTCATCTACTTTTTATCAAGCAGCATCTGACCCAGGTGGTAGTGAAAAGTGGGCAAGGATTAGATGGGACTTACTCCATAAGTGACATAGCACATGGACACCTGGATGCCAGAACTAAGCAAGGATTTTTCACGTTTCAATGGATAGAGATGAATAAAGATAGTAGAATGAGGGTATGACCTTTAAATGTAGAGAGACGTGAAATCTTAGAAATAGTAGATGTGATGCATAAAAGGAAAGTCGACACAACCACATACACAATGTATAAACTTTTGCATAATGGTAAGGAAAGGAGTATAAATTATGTAAGAACAGACATTATTCATGAAGAAAATGATGAGGTGAAAGAAGCCAAACACATCAAAAGTAGGATTTTAATAGTCAAGAAAACAGTTGATTATTCTTATTAATGAGATTAAGTTTCAAAAATAGAATTAGATAAGGCAACAAAGCAACATTTTGGGTAGACATGGTTGTGATAGATTTAGGCAAACCCTATTCAAGATAAGATCTTCATTGAACGAGATTTGAACAGTAATTCAGGGAAAATGGAGGAAATAAATTGTCAAGATACCGAATTCATGGAAAATGCAAATAGCCTAGAGTTTCATTTGACAATCTACTCTTTTTCTAGTTAGAAACCAAGAACATTTCTTAGGGTGATCTCATTTTGTTCTAGTCTAATAAAATATAACATTATGACGAAATTAAACAAGCAAATGTTCGGATTTTGAAATTCTTGAGAATTTGTGAATTCCCACTTATTTCCACGAAGCAAACACGCCCTTATGACTAAAATATGAACAATGGCCCCAGGATCAACTTAACCACTTATTAGAGCTTGGATCATAGGATCTGTATTCAGCGTACAGAAAGATGTTCAGCTAAATGGTGTATGGTGGATTAACCATGAAGTTCACTATCAATCAGACAATCCTTGAAGAAATCTAATGAACCTTTATGGAATCAATTGAAGTGTTTCATAAACTTCTATTAGAAAAAGTTGTATATAAAGTTACATGTCTATATAACTTAGTGTACATCATTATTTTATTAAATTATTTAGTTATGCACTACAATGTAATAATATTTTGAACCGCTACTTGAATTACCAAATGGTACATTAACATCTCATGATCAATAAAAATATATTTTTAAAAAAATATAAATCATATCAATTTGAAAAATAAACAACCTAAATACGAAAAGGGCAAAAAAAAAAAAAGATTGTAACAATTCAATACTCTTTGATAAAAGAAAAAAATCTCTAATATGCAATATTATCAATATATCCAAAACATGTAGGAAATTATTAAACTAACAGGATATATAAAAATTTATTTACAAATTAATCTATTATTTTATAAAATTTCAATTTAAAGTCGAACTTCTTCCATAGAAAACTTGAAGGAATGATGAAAGAGTATAAAGAAAAATCGTATAAGAATTTTTATTTATAAATGGATGTTTTTTCATAGATATTAGAAATATAACAATAATAATATGATGAAGAGAGAGAAATGTTGATTTTTATATTATGGCTCATGGGATTCATAGAATGAAAGATGAACGAAAAATATCAAAGAAAGAGAAATATTACAAATTGGAAGACATTTTTTCTCTCTTTCTTTCTTGTTTTGGTGAAAATCTTTCAAAATCTTGAAGGTGGATATGATTTTACTTTTGTATTTTCTGCTTAAAATTTAAAATTTTTTTTATAAAAGTCATTACCATTTGAACTACCTTGAGAGTTTTAAGACTTTAAAGTGTTGATTTAATGACGCATGACTTTCAAAAAGTTTATATTGAGTTAGAGGTAGCAATCGAGTCGAGCGACTTGTTGGCTCGGCTCGTAAAAAACGAGCCGCTCGGGCTCGTCAAAAAGACGAGCCCGAGCCGAGCTTTGACGAGCGGCTCGTCAATTTTTTTTAAAAGGTCTATGTATAGTTTAAAAATAATAATAATAATAATAATGATAGGCGAGTTCACGAGCCGAGCTCGGCTCAGCTTGTGAACCACGAGCTCGTGGGCTGAGCTCACGAGTAACGAGCCGAGCTTCGTGATGAGCACTCGGCTCGTGTTTATCCCATTGACATCACTATATTGAGTACTTTATAGAGTCTTAAATTTCTTGATAGAATAGACATAGATTTTTTAAATCTAAAAAAGTCTTCAAAAGCCTAGATCAAAAAAATCATTTTTAAGTAAATTTTCTCCCAAAACATGTTTGGCTTTTTCTAAAATTCCTTTTTTTTATTCTTTAGTAAAATATTTGTTATTTTGAAAGCATCATCTTCCTTATTTTTACAAAAAGTTAAAAATTGCTTATTTTATAGCTTATTAGCCAAAATGGTCTGTCAAACAACTTTACTTGTTCGCTTTTTGAAGTCAAATGGAATGTAAGGATAAAGTTGATTACTACTAGCAATTGTTTTATAGCCGGGCGTCCAAAGGAAATATAAGAATAGTTGTCCACTTTATGCGGCCGCTTGAAGTGTCAATGATGGTCCCAGCTAGAGATATTTGTTTGAATATTAAACTCAATTATTGACTAAAAGAGGAAGTCCGAGTATTTAAAGGAAGAGGGAATACACTTGATTCAATTATCAAGGAGTATATTTATGTTATTTATTGGTTTTGAAATTAGTAATAAAGTATATTTGTCGTAAAAAACGAATAATTATCAACTCAAACGAGTAGCTGAGACGGGTGTATAATAGTAGATAAGGAGCTATACGACTTATTCTTAAAAGAACCCATCTCATATCATGTTTGTCGATACTCATTCTTAAGAGAACCCCTTTCATTATCATATTTGTCAATTGTAGTCGGTACAGTAAATACACATCATAAATGTGCCTCATATACAAGATGATGCATCTCTTAGTGGAGGGGCATTAAAGATTTGTTACAATTTTTTTTATTTCTCCTCCCTATATCTCGATTTCTAGGGCTTTAACCTGTTGGCTCTAAATTTTGGTGGTTGGTGGACTCGTGAACATTGAGAACTTATGGGATGAGGGAGTGGTTAACCCTTTATCACAAGCAAGTGTTCGTATGCTCGACATGCTACACTTGACGGGATATAGTATTACCATATGGAGTTTCATTTGTCTTGTAATTGTTAATTATCTGTTAATAGTTAGAGATGTTAGAGTGCTTAAGGCATCATTGGATAGAGAAAGACTCGTTTTCTAGATAGATTCCGACTGTCTAAATTACATGAGCATTAGAAACTTGATTTAGCTCATTTATGTGATTATACAACTACTAGTAAAAACATATTATTTTAGAAGATGTGTCATTCAGCTAGAAATATTTGCCAATATGCATAAGGAAGATACGGGTAATGTTATGTACATCGTCATGGGTGCTTAACAATAGTTTAGGTGATAATGACATTAATAATGCATAGCATTATTCAATATACACAAAATTTACTTTTAACAATGAAAACTTTCGCTTGCTTTGTCGACAACCTTTTACCATCCAAAATTTATTTTACACGACAAAATAGTCATCGATAAAAGTGAGACTTTTTCTAGTGATTCTTATTAAATAGATTATAATCAATATTAAAGATATAAATTTGCGGATTAACTTTTAAATAAAAATATTGAGATAGCTAGATAATTTATTTTGAACTATACAAGAAGTTGTTAGACATTTTGATTTAGCCCCTTATTTTCCATTTTCTCAAAACTCTTTTTTTTTCTCAAATTCATTTTCAACCACTCATTTATAAAATAAATTTTTTTACATGTAGACCTAAACTTTTTCCTACTTTTAACCTCACATTCTTAAAAAAAAATAACTATTCTAAATTTTTTTTTAAAAAAAAAACTCATTTTAATGTTTGTCAAACGAGTTTAATTTAAACATTTGACAACTATTTTTTAACAAAATAAAAAGACTCATTTTATTTTAATTAGTAAAACTTACTAGACAAGTGACTCAAATGACTTTTCATGAACTCAAAAAATCAATAATAAAAGCGACTTTGTGTCCTTCCAATGGAAAAAGCATCTTTATGTCTTTTTCCAACGCTTCCTTTCATATTCCTTCCAACCAAAAAAGCGACTTTTGTCTTCATTTCCAAAGGATAATATTATTAGTAAATCAAGCTATCACATCCTATAGTGAATTAAAACTCATATCAAATTTATAGGAGAATATAATTATTACCTTATTGCCTAATAAATAGGTGATGAGTAAGCACCGATTACTAATAATATTACTCTTACTAAAATTTTTGTTCACGTTGCTCAATTTGCCTCTAAAAAATTAGGCCCATTCTTATTATCATTTTCAAGTTGTTTTCGATTTTTCAAAACAGCGAAAACACGTTCTCTTTCCTATTTTCGAAAATGCGTTTTTAAAAATAAGTTTAAAATTTACAAAAAAAAACTCAAAAAGACAAATTTATCGTTTTTTGTGTTTTCAGTTATAATCAAGCCAAAATTTTCAAAAATAGTTTTGGGTGTTTTCAAAATACCAAAAAAATACATTTTCAAAAATATCAAAAGGGACACTCAAAACACAAAATCTAAAATGAATTCAAAACTCAAAACGTAAAATTAAAATACAAAGAGAACAACCCCTTGATCTTCATCTGTCACTCTCAAAACCAACTCTTCTATTATTATTATTTATAAACATAAAAGATACTTTTCGTGTTATGTTTGATTTGCTTCTAATCAATTATTCTTCATCAGTCACTCTCAAAACCAACTTTATTATTATTATTCAAAATATCAATTATATGTTTCTTACGTAATTTACAAGTTTTTTTAAAAAATATATAGTATAATGTACGAATTTTTATCCCTCTCTTGGTTTACTATTTACAATATTATTCGGTACACATAATATGTATATATTGAAAGTATATATCTTATTTGGTAATACATTGAATAAAATTTTAACTGTTTTTTCATATGTAGTATTGTCTACTCTATTTTATCAAATAAACTATGAGTTTTTTTTTTTTTTTTACAAAAATGCATTTTGAAATAGTATTTTGATGAAGAATGTGTGATTAAAAAATAAGGAAAAGTTTTGAGTTTACGTGCAATATTATTTTATTGAAATATGTGGTTGAAAATAAGCTCTTCTTTGATTTTTTTTTTTCAAAATATATTTTTCTTTCATTTCTTTTCAACCACACATTTTTCAATAAAATAATATTACACGTAAATCTAAATTTTTTTCTGATTTTTTAACTACACATTCTCCATCAATATACTATTACAAAATTCATTACACGCAAAAAATGAAACTAAAATAAGAGAAAAAAAA
>CAIGRB010089375.1:0-20295 GCA_903798255.1 Fraxinus quadrangulata | reverse complement strand
AAAAAAAATTGTACAAGTAATAAGTTGTTTGTGTACAATTTTTAACTCCGTCTACTAGAAATATAAGTAGCCGGTCACAAGCCCGGATAATGGAGGAGGGTTTATCTTTTTTTTTTTTTTTTAAAAAAAAAGTTAAGATTAAAATATTTTGAAAAATGCATATTTAAAAAATTGTTTACAAAATTTTTGTGTGTGTCTATATATATAAACACACACACACACACACACACACAAAGGTTTAACCGTTTAAATCTTTAATATAGTATAAATCTTTAAAAATTACAAATGTTTTGAAAAATGTATATTTCAAAAAAAAATTAGAAAATGTGTATGTATATATATTTTTTGAATTTTAGGTTTTGTATATTAAAAAAGGAAAAAAAAAAAATTGGCACGAGTCGACGAGCCTAGCTTAAGCTCGGCTCGTTGGTCACGAGCCACGAGCTCGGCTCATGGGCGTAGGCCGAGCCGTCTACACATCTCAACCGACATGCCATGTAGAGACCGACGATGACCATTTAAAAAGGCGAGCAGCTCGTGGACTAGCCCATGAAAAGTGATAATAGGGTCCCCAGGGATCACAATTTTATTTTATTTTTTTGAAAATTTATATAGATACTCCTCATTTCAATCCATTGTTCACACAAAATTCTCTACGATCTATCTTCTATATTTCCCAATCTAATTATTCACTCTCAAATCTCAATTTAATTCCTCATTAGTTATTACATTATTCTATCATCTACTACATTTCTATTTTTCATATTTTCTCACTTTATCTCACCTTTATAATTCATCCATTGCATTCCGTTATCTATACTACTATTATTTTATTTCATCTTCATATATTCCAATTTTATTTCATACAAATTGATCCTAATTCTTATATTGAGGGCTTGTTCGGTGGCACTCGCCTATGACACCACCACAATTTCAATTTCATAATGAATTTTTCAATTTCAACTACATCCCATTCCAAACGATTTGGGTTTCGACGATGTTCACAAAAGTACTTATCCAATTGATTTAAATAATGATGAAAAAGCGAAGCCAGAACTCGAAATACCAACAGGGAAGCGAAAGTCTAAAAAAACTGCAAAGTGTTAGAAACACTTCAAATTGGATTCAACGGGACGTACAGTTGACAGAGTCCAAAAATGTAAAGCAGTTTGTAAATATTACCAAATAAGATTGGCATGACAAAAGGAAATCCGAACTAGCCACCTCAATCATCACTACGTGAAATGTTCAACCAAACATGGACTTGTTTGCTAAACATAACCACAACTACAACTTGGTACTCCTAGTACTAATTCTACTACACTCAACACATGGCTCTATTCGAAAGAAAATTGAAGTAAATGAATGGTGAAGTATGTTGTCAGAGCTGAGTTGTCACAAGGTTCGTGCAAGAACATTTTCGACCAAAGTACTTTAGGGTAAGTAGAAACACTCTTCATTTCGATTGCGTAGATTATTTCGTTAGGCACAAGAAACAAATGATACATGATTTTAAAATATGGTCGTGTTATATCGGATATATGGGAAGATATTAATAAAAAATGTTATATAACTACAGTTGCACATTATATAACCCCAATTTGGGTTATGCATAAAAGATCATTGCTTTTAGAATAATTGAATTTCCTCACAATGCTATTATGCAAATTATAAAAGAATATTGGTGTGAATCTAAAACTCGTATTTTTATATTTGATAATACAAGTGTCAATAAGCATGTTATTGATGTGTAGGGTTCTTAATCCAGATTTCTGTAGTTTTCTATTTCATATTAGTTGAATGTAGGGATGGCAAAATGGCTCGTTGGCTCGAGCGACTAGGGATCTATCCGAAAGCCCTAGCTGGGCGGTCGTGGCTTGGTGGGACCGGGCCAAGGCTCGAGCCATGAGCCTAAAAAATAAAAAGAAAACTTCCATGCTACTTCTGTTTTGTAATTTTGTAATTTTTTTCTTTTAATTTTAGCTGTAATTTTTTTATATGTTAATATTTAGTTAATATTTATAATATGTATAAATTGTACATATTTTAAATTCTTTTAAAAAAAATTCAGATTTGTCACAATTAAAAAAAAAAAAAAATCGACCCTAAAGCTCAAGTTGAGCCTAAATTTTTTGTTCAAACTTTTGCTCGACTTGACTCGGACAAAAAAAAGCTTGAACCATTTTTATTAGAACCGAGCCCGAGCAAGAGCAAAAAGTTTTGGTTCGCAGTTCCACTCGACTCGTTGACACCCCTACCTCAATGTGTAAAAAATAGTGTTTAGATTTTTTTTTGGGATTCGTGGTATTTGAAACTCATAATAAAATTAATAGGAAAGTGTTTGGTCTTTGAATATCAAAATAGGGTTAATATAATTACAATTTAAAACATAATAGTGATTTTAAGAGTATACAGCTTTGAGACTCATAATAGAGCTAATAGCATTAGGGTTTAAGAATTAACATAAATTTAGGGATGTATGGTGTTTAGAACTTAGAATAGGGTTGAAAGGCCTAATAACCATAATATGAATTTCGAATAACATATACCACTTAAATTCTCTCTTGTTTCTTAAATCCTAATCCTAGTATGATACCCCAACTTTCTCCATTCTTTTTTATATCCTAATTCTATTAAATTACTTTTGAGTTTCAAATAAACACCTAAAATCCTCGTTACATTCTTAAACCCTAATGGTGCCTATTCCCTTTATCAAAAAACCACAAACGATACACCCTAAATTCCACGAAATTTGCATCAATTAAAAATTTTGAGCACAAAATCAAGTTAAAGTTAAAATTTAGCCCTATGATAGAAAAATATCACATGAAGACTTAACGAATATTTGAACAATTACAATTACGTAATCAGAGAAGGAGCCAACAGATGATAATTTTTTATTTGCCTCGACTAATATATAACATCTAAAATAATAAATGGAATATACGATTGTAATGCAAGGTTAAAGACTAACTTTAATTTCAAAAAGTAGACTACGAACCAATAGTGTGATTTTCTCTAATTAAAGACGAACATGTCGGGCCTCAATTTTATTTATGGACTCCAATAAGAATCCTATAAAGTTTGACCTTTTAATATTTTAACAATTAAATATTCGTGAACAATTCTATGTACAATATATTTTTTTTTTTGATAAAATCAGTGAGTTTAGACTCCTATTTCTCAACAATTACTTATTGCGTATGAAATCGACGTTGTTATTAACGCTAATTACATTTTATCACAAGAAAAATTCCGTGTAATTCTCAACTTCTCACGAGTCAACAGGCATCTGGGAAAATCATTCACAGCCGTTGGTTTCTTCCACTCAACAGGCAAATTTCATCACCACTGCAATTATTCTTCTATATGTAGATCATGGATGTGTGTTTTTGTACTTTATACTAATAAATATTAGTGGGTGGGGGGAATTTTTACGAAAGAGTGTGTTTTTTCAACGATTTGAAACTTTGCTGCTTGTCCTTTTTGGTAGCTTTTTCAGCTATTGACTTGTTTTTAATTCTGTGGTTTTAGCCATTTTCTGAAAATTATTGTCCGCTGAAGTGCATAGATATTCATATATACATTGGAAGAAGATGGTGAATTGCCAGGAGGTTTTGACAAAGAATACAGTGGGGGGTCTTGGGCTGGGACAGTTTCTATCTCTTCTCATCACTTCAACTGGATTCCTGTCTTCTGAACTTGCCAAAAAAGGTTCTTTTTTTTTTCCCTCTTCTCCCCTCTAATTTTGATATTGATAATGATATTTTTCTTGTTCTTTGTTCTTGTTTTTATTATTTTACCATGATCATTCAGTTTTCTTTTGATTATTTTGTTTTTCTAATGGATTTCATTAGGTTGCTCTCAGTTTTTTTGCATAGTGGTAAGGCTAGCACGACTTGGTATTAGCTCAGTTGCAGAGCGTGCCTCTGATAATTGCATTTGTGCCTGGGCTGAAAGCCGATTTGTAGCTGTGATTAAAGTGCTTAAATATGCATCTTTTGTATATTTTGGTTACATTGGTTGTTTTTCTTTTTTTGTTAGTTATAACGTATATTTTATCTCTTGTTATATGTATTTAACATAGTTTTCATTAGCATTTTTCCTCTCTAGTATGTTATCGCTTGTTTCGAATGGTCAGAAAGTTCATAAACTATTGGATTTTCTGCAATTTGAAGAAAAAATGCTTTTTCTTAAGCTTATTCTATTTCTAACTTAATTTCCTCATTTATTTATCAATAATAGGAATCAATGCACCAACATCTCAGTCTTTTTTGAATTATATATTATTGGCGCTGGTGTATGGAGGCATTATGCTCTATAGAAGGAAAGCTCTCAAGGTTAGCTGATCAGCTTTTGCACTTTTTGGCATTCATTGTTCTATTTGCTTATGGTTTATCTTTTGGATACTATCTTTTCCTTATTGATGAATCAATAGATAACATCTTGTGTTCTAGTGCTCCACAATAGTATTGATATAAGGATAATAGAATTCAAGAAGTCGTAGGGTTTCCTAGAATTGAGACCAAGTTAATTTTTTGAGGGTTCATAATGAATGTGTATAACTAAGGCATACGTGAGGGTCCAATTTCTCCGTAAATGGAAAAGCACAAAGCATAGAATTTAAGATTTTTTTTCCATTTGACTCCAGTTCAGTTGGAAACATTTAAGGCCCATTTGCTTTTCGGTACAGTTTTAAGATTTTATTTTATTTTTAGTTTTCTATTTTTAGGGTCCGTATTTGATTTTTGAAAATGTGTTTGATTTGTCGTTCTGAAATTGAGTTGGCAATACATAGGAAATAAGATAATGAAACTTAAGAATTTGGAGTGATAATTTTTGTGTGTTTTAATTTAAATAACTTCTTTGGAATTTTTAATTTTTTAAAATTTTATTTAAATAAAATTTGAGTTAAATGTTTATTCCCCTTTTTGAGTATTGTTTTGAGTTTAATGTTGTAAGTTTAACCTTGTTATAAAAAATGCTTGACCAAACAAGTTCTGGGTGTTTTACAAGATTGAAAACTGAAAACAGCAAACCAAATGTCCCCTTATATTTTCTTCTAGGACAAATAACCTGACTACCTATTTAAATTAACACTGCTTACTTGTTCACCAACATTTTGTAGGAGGAGCGAAATAGGCACATGTTAAGAAATGTTTGTTCTATCAGCTGGGGCCTTTAGGAACAACCTTTCCAGTTGCAAATTTTTATTCCCTTTGCCATTTAATAACCCGTACAGGATATAGGGAAATAACTATTTGCATAGTTGAATTTTACTCTCCTAGTTGGCACAACTAGAGACAACAGTAATCTTTCTCCAATCATATGTCAATTGTGATGCACATACTTCACTGACCTCGGTGGCTGTAGTTGGCCCATTTTTGCCCGAGCGGAGAGGAGAAAGCATGAGATGATAATGCTGGATAAGAGTGCTGAAAGGAATTTTATGCATTAAACTAGTAAAGTTTTGTGGACCTTCAATTGGACCTCCATCCCAGTGATTTTTACAGAGATAAAACTTTAAGGGATGTTTGTTGTTGAACCAAGAAATACACTCTGCGAACCATGCTCTCTACTTGTGAAGCATAAATGGTGCAAAGGGGGAAACAAGTGTAAAAGGGTGTCCCGACCAAGCAACGAAGAAGTGCTAGCAGATGAGATTGTACCTATAGACTAGGAAACAAAGGGAAAGATAGTCTTGGGGGGTCCCAAAATAGAGTGGTAGGTGAACTACTCCCTCAGTCCAGGCTGGCCAGGAACCGTTATTGAAGCGCATATGGGCAAGTGAGTAAAATGTATTACTATAACTGAACCAGTTACAAACTAGCCAAGGCCGTCACCTGTCATCTCTCCTAGAATGACCGAGTCGCCGCGAAGCCCAGCATAAGAGAACAAAAGCAAGCAAATTCAAATATCTCCCTCTCAAATAGCCATTTCTCCCCTTCTTCCAGTTTAAACATCAAAACTAGTGAGTCTAAGAGGTGAAAATCTTGGCTATATGAGAGGAATTTGTCTATCCGATTTCTATCATCAACAGTAGTTGATATATACATGTAGTCATCAGTTCACTGTGCACATTTGTCGTGGAGGGAGGTGGAGGTGGAGGTGGGTGGAGGTCGTGTGGGGCTTTAAGGGGACAGGTCGTAATGGTTGCTTTATATCATCTCCTGGGTATATGTTATCATTGCTGTCCTATTGATGTTAACGGGGTTGTATGCTGGTTTCTAACAGTTGTATAAATGGATTGGCTAAACTGGCTTCAGCAACAAAGGGGGGGACCTTCAGAAATTAAAAAGAATGTTGCAATTTTTGACTGCTATAGTGTGATGTTATAATGGCGAGTACATCATGATTATGTATTTTTGGTAGTTTGTAACAAAATATGTGACGTGATGAAGACTTACATCGTTTGAGGAAGTTAAGTGAATGCAGATCATCAATCTTTTCTTTCGTACTCTGTGATGGTGCTTTAATTTTATTTGAATTGACACAACATATTCAGTTGCTTAGTTATTGCATGACTTTCTCATGGTTTTACTTTCTCATTTGTTTCTTTCTTCTATAAGCAGGCAAAATGGTATTACTATGTCCTGCTTGGATTGGTTGATGTTGAAGCTAATTTTCTTGGTAAGTTACTATGACCTTTTTGAGCTTATCAAATTTTGTAACAGAACATAACATAAAGAAACCAACAATTGCCTTATTTTTCAAGCATCTGTTCATGCATCCTTTTCAGTTTCAGTACTAATTCCTGATCGATAGCCAAATAATTTTGTGGATCTTGAGAAGTTAGGAGACATGGATGCCGTGTTACCTGAAGCTAATGTTCTGAAGGGTGTGTCACATTACTACCTAAAGGAACTGGAAAAAAAAAAATTATCTGCTTTTCATTATTTCTCCAGACAAGGGATTTTAAGAAACTTGTGTATGTTAAATGTTTTAAAAGCCAGAACATCTCTTTCACAATTTTTTTTGTCCTCTTCCCCATAATAGGAAAAAATGACTGAATTTGATATTCTTTTCAAAAGTGCATCTAGATACTATAATTTTATGTTGTAAACATCTTATCTGCTTAATTTGTCCACGGAGACCTCTTGGTATTTGTTGACTGTTTGACAGATAATATTTTTTTTTTCCATTGTAAGCTTGAGTTACAAATCTTGTTCATTTTCATCTTCCTATTTAACTTCACTTGTAGTGAAAATTGTAGTTATTTAGAGAGACTTTATGAAGTTTTTGAGTGATTTTAAGAAAATTATGTTCTCAAATAAGTGTAAGTTGTTCGATACACATTTTTGAACATTTACTTTAGTTTGAGAACAGTATCCTATGGCTTTTTCTAAGAAAAAAGTGGTTCATTACCAATTAAGATGAAGAACTCGAAATAAATTGAAGGAAAAAAACAATTATTTTTACTATTTGGAAATGTGCATTCTTGAGAGAGAATAATCTAATATTTTGAATTGACAGTGGTCAAGGCATACCAGTACACGTCCATTACAAGTGTCATGCTACTGGATTGTTGGGCTATCCCATGTGTCCTATTTTTCACCTGGTTCTTTTTGAAGACAAAGTACAGATTCAAGAAGTTGGTTGGTGTAGTAATTTGTATTGCTGGCCTTGTGATTGTTGTCTTTTCAGATGTACATTCTGCAGATAGAGCAAGTAAGTATTTGTATATACACGGTTTTATTATTTTCTTTGACATTATCCAAGTATGCTAGAATTGCAGTTGGAGAATTGTCTACCTCCTACCCTGAAACAACTGGAAGAAGATAAGAAGGAATTTTCCTTGCCTGTCATTTAGTTGTTGGTTTCTATCCACTGTAGTTTCTTTTGCTGTTATGATGTTTGCATCTGATCAAATTATTCATGTAAAAAAGGTGATGTTTCATTATCTGCATTTGATCCTCATCCTCTTAGTTTTCCTGTCCATGTTTGGTTGGGATGAAAAGAATGAGCTAATTAGAAGTGAAAATAGATAGAAAAAACCTTGTTTACTGGGGGTTTAAAAGAGGTTGGGGATTAAAAGAATTCACTAACCATGATCAAAATGCACAAATGAAGATTAGAGGGGTATAATAGTAAATTCCAAATAAATCAATTTTCTGTCTTTACCAAGTAAGGTAGAGTGGAAACAAGCGTACTTTCTTAAAAAAGGAAGTATACGATCTTCCTCCCTTGATTTCTTTGCCTCCTAGAAGCAAAGATAACCACTATGACATCTGCCCCTCTAAGATGTCATTGTACAGGAAAACCTCTCTATACTCATAATGTTGGGACCAAACTAATTTATTATTATAAAGAGGTTAAAACTTAATAGAGGCGTAATTAAAAAAGTTACTGTTTTGACTTAGTTATCCTTAGTGCAAGTGGTATAGAGATAAAATTATAATAATTAATTAAGAGTATGTCAAATCCAAGGTATAGACATTGTTAAAAGAGACAGGCATAGTTTCGAAAACTAATACATGTATCTATGTAGTATTGAAAATATTCAAAGTCATCTCAAACCTTTAATGCAACATAACATATATTTTTTTGTCCCAAACAACTTTATAAATATTTTATTTCATCTTAAACCTTTTATATAACATATCATTTATTTTTCGCTATTTATCGATAATTATTACAATGTGGAGGCAAGTCCCTTAAGATGGGACTTAGAAAAATTATAACTATATTACAATGTGGAGTTTATTCGTTCTTATAACTGGCCAACTTGAATTTGGGACCAATTTTTTCTATGACTACATGGACGTTATTCCGATATAGAATATCACTGTAGAGAGGAGGCCTTACTGTAGTATGAAGTATGCTTATGCCCCTTATCTTTCTTTCTTCTTTTCTTTCATAATCTCCTTTTAATTGCTGATGTTATGATTGTTGTGGATATAGGCGGTAGTAACCCTATTAAAGGTGATTTACTTATAATTGCTGGGGCCACGCTTTATGCTGTTAGTAATGTTGCTGAGGTAGGCTTTTGAATATTGTTACTTCTGAGTTGTTAATTCAAACCTATGCATATATAGATATGGTTATTTTCCATTTATAATTGACACAATGTTTATTTTCTCTTTTCAATTGGTAAGGGATTTATACATATGTATAGTTTCCCTTGTAATTGACACTATGTTCTCGCTTGTTTTTCATTTTTGTTCCCTTACAGTCCTCGTATTGTTGTCTTTCTCTATGCTCTCACACACCCTCTTCCTTCCGCTGGTTCTTGTACATTTTTGTTATTGTTCACAGGCATGTTTCTTTCCTTCATTTCTTCTATCCCCCTTCTTTTTCTTCAATTTTTTCCCTTGCATTCCCTTGTAGGTATTAGTTCTATAACGTTATAGTTGTTTCTATCCATCCATCTTTCCTTGTATTTAAACACACGATATTGTGCCTCTTCTCATTCTCGGTCTTGTACATTTTTTTATCATTCTACATGCTTGTGTTTCTTTCTTTCTGTCCTTCTTTTCTTCTTTTGCTAGCCATTAACTTTTCTATTTTTCATTTTCTTTTTCATTTTTGTTCTATACATGTCCTGTTTAAGCATAACTGCACCTTAGTTGTGTTTTACATACACTCTCCTCCCCATTTTACCTTTATGCATTTTTATATATTCCGTGTGCATGTTTTCTTCCTTATCTCCCTCCTTTTTATTGACTTCCACCCATCCCTTTCCTTTTTTCTTGAAGTATTTTAATGGTCCCCTTTAAGCATCATGGCCTATTAAGGGAGATGTCATCAAATGTATGTGAAAAATGTGCTTTTATCTCAGGCGTAAAAGTAGAAAGTATATTCCGATTTATTTTCTTTTATTCCAATTTATTTTGATATACTTTCTTTTAATAGTTATTAGTTTTTAAGAAAAATTTCCATTTGTTATTCTTGCATATTTCCATCATGTTCATCCTTAGTGAAATTTTTGGTTTTTCCTTCACCTCTGTAATTGAAGTGTTAATCCTTGTTTTTCTTGTTCTATGCAGGAATTTTTTGTTAAAAGTGCTGATAGAGTTGAACTCATGTCATTCTTGGGAATTTTTGGTGCCATTGTCAGCGCTATCCAAATGTATCCTTGGTTGCTATGCTAATCTTTTATTGTATAATTTATTCACGTTATAATTTAAGCATATTCTGTTATTGTTATATAGCCTTTATAGGGAAACATTTCTTGATGAGATATTGATTTATTAAGTCTCTTTTTGGTAAGGATTAAAATTTAGATTTTAATCCAAGTTAAAATAAAAAATTAATTTTAACCACATATTTTATGGGACCCACAACTTTTCAACCATACATTTCATTAACTTTTATCAAAATTTACTAAAAATTTGATTTTAATCCCCATCAAACAGGGGCTAAATTTTTCTTGGTAATTAAGTCTCTTAAGATCAAATGACTTCTTTAACCATGCCTGTAGAAGCATACTTGAACGCAATGAACTTAAAAGTATTCACTGGTCAGCTGGGGCGGTAAGTATCTGTGCTCTCTCTCCCCCTCCCCTGATAGCTTCAGCCTTCAGTGATACAATTATCCTGATGAATGTGGAGTGTAATGAGTTTTCTGGATGATTTATGTACATGATCTCTTTCTTTATTCTCTTTCTAATTGGTGCTCGGATCGTGATTTAACTGGATTAACTTCTTAAAATTTTGTATCATACCCTACAAGTACACTTTAGTTACAAATTTCCTATTAAATGGGAAGTGATATGACTATCGTGGATGATACGTGTGCAACAACAATTACAACAAAAAATTAAGGCTTTTTCCCCTATGAATTTGGGGTCGGCTATATGAATCCTTTTCTTTTGTTCATTTCATTGTGAATTTGGGGGGATTACATGAAACTTTTTCTACAGTTCAGTTCATTCTAGGTCTAATTGAAGATCTAAAGCAACTATATCTTTAGCAAATACCACATGCTATGTTAATTTTGATCTGTCTATTCCTCCCTCTTTTGCCATGGATGATTCATGTGCATATTTCTCCATGTCCTAAATCATGCGATAGAAGAAATATTTTGTCATAATCTTCTTTAATCTTTTCTTATTTCGTGCTGTGATATAGGTTTGACTAGACAAACTTACGACTTTGTATTATATATTAAGCACTGTCTGTCTTCTCTGATTCCGTCGGATGAAGTTGAATTTTTTATAATAGCGAAAGATAATTACATAAAGAACTGCTGAAGCATTAATTATTGAAACAATTGTCCTCCTTTTGCCTTGCCTTTTCTTGATATTTGAGTGAGAAAATTGCAAATCAGCTGAACAGGTTGAAGGACTATAAAACATTTGATAGTAAGAGGAGACACAGTAATGAAATATCTTATTGAGTTTGACTGGCTTTGTATGGAATTTTAAATAACTTACCTCGGCTTTCAAGTGCATATATTCAAATGATCATTATCCAAAATAGACCTAAAATATGATATCCAGGTTGATTGTTATTTTTTGTTTTTTTGTTTCAGGCGCTTCCTTTTGTCGGATTTTCGGTGTCCATGTTTTTGTTTTACTCGGGTGTTCCGATCTTATTAAAGGTACGACTTTGTTCGTTTACCCCAACTAGTTTGGCAATGGGTTAGTGACCCACACAATTTGTTCCCCGAACTGAACCCCACTCTGCTGCCCTACTTTGCAGCCAAATAAGGTTCCATACATTCTTCTAATCTTATTTCCAAATACTAGCCATTTATTTTAGCCCGTAAATTAACCTTTTGGAGAACTGGGCCATCCACATATTATTAGCAAAAAAATTTGTTACTGACAACATAAAATGTCATAAAAATTCTTTAACAAAATGTAGAAGAAAGTGGAAATGCATTCAATTCATTAAATTTTTATTTGAAACCTTGTCAAAATTGCAATAGTACACGTACAGATAACTTAAAACACTTTAAGGTAAACTATAGAAAATCAAATAGAAATGAGTTTAAGACAATTTTCTTTCATATTTTTATCTCTCAGTAGGAAGAAACTATATATATGCGTGCACGTATAAAAATTTATAGTAACAGTAAATATTGTAATTGAGCTCGGTTAACTGGTAGGTTGGGGCAATTTCTAACCCAACAGGGCTAGCCATAAGTTCCGAAACCCTATTAAGTATATTCGACTATTTGGTTACCCTAATAAGGTAGCTTGATCCCATTGAAGCTGTGATTTTCGGCTTCCCTGTTCTAGGGAGGATATTATTGTTTAAACCGTGTGGAAGATTTATTTATCTATTCCTCCGTGTACACTATATTTTGTAGCTATCTCTTTCCTCATATTTTAATTTGCATTGTAGATTATGGTTTTGTTGTCCTTTTAACTTATGCAAGGATATCAGTTGACGTGGAAACTTCTCTACCGTCCACTTTAGCAGTCAACAATAGACTTGAAGATAGAACCAACATTTAGGGACTTGTTCTAGAATTTCTGTGGAAAATAAAGCTGATTTAGCTCGAGGTGATGATAAGAGATTTAGCTGGAATAAGTGTTTTAGGATTGGTAGTTTTTAACTTATTTTTAGTACATGTTTTTACTTGTGTATTTTGATAATTTTCTCTCTGTCTTGAGAATTCGCATCATCCTTTTTTTTTTCTGATGAATACATTTTGTAACCTTCCGATGCAGATTAGTGGGTCTACAATGCTTAATTTGTCTTTGCTCACCTCTGATATGTGGGCTGTCTTAATTCGTATCTTTGCGTACCATGAAAAGGTTCGTAAAAGCCAAGAGTTCAAGATAACTTCGGTTACATCAACTTCTAAATTTCAAGTTAAAAGTTTTTGTTTTGCGGTGATTGGATTAACTAATCTGAAGTCCACACTTTCCAGGTTGATTGGATGTATTTTGTAGCCTTTGCTGTTGTTACTGCCGGGCTTATTGTTTATTCAGTGTACGTAATATTTCATTGCTCATGTTTATTTCCTGTCTTTCCCTACCCCATTAGTTAGCAGGTGTAGCCTACTTATTGCATGTTTAGTAAGGTAGACTCGACACTATTGGACCACACTAATGACGAAAAAGATGTCAAATTTCGACTATTGTATGATTTTGTCCAATATTACGTACAAGCATGTTCTGATAAAGAGGACTAGATAGTACTTGACAGTATTGTGAAAGAAGACGATGCTTAAATTTTGTTTATTATCCCGTCGAGTTGTCTAATATTGCGTATCAAACATGCGGTTAATGTATTCTTTAATCTTAGCTTGTTTAAGACCTACCCCATTAATAGCGCTATCAACTATCAATGAGAATATATGATAAGAGCTATGAGATTTATGTATTGCAGGGGCGACAAAATGGAGGAAAACCCGGCTGAGGTTGGAGATGAGGAGGTCGAGCAAAGCAAGTGCTTTGACGAGGAGGCAGGTATGAGTAAACCGGATCACAATTTTGCTTCTTCGAGTGCTATTGAAAAAGATGAATTGGCAAGTAACGACGACTTGAAAAAAGAGAGAGAAGGAAAGAAATTTTGACAAAAAAAAAAAAAAATTTTTGTAGTTGGTAGGGTTAACTTCCTGCATAATTTCAGCTGTAAAGAATGGTGAAGCACTGCCTCTATTGAAGTAGCAGCACAGCATGGAAAGGGCAATCATAAATGTTTACAATTATTGTTGAGTATAATGAATAATATTTTAGCTTTTTTTCAATACTATTTAGTACTGTCTAATTCTTGTGACCAAACATGTCATTATTATAATGTTGCCGTTAGGTATTTTGATTCCAAATAAACCCGTTCGAATTTACTTTGTGTTGGTTTGATCGATGAAAGTTGTATTTTACTTCACAATTGTAATTTGATAAATGAGATCTAACTCTCTAAATATTTTGGTTACATCGATGAACATTGTCAATTGTTGGTATGAGTTCTTACTAATCAGCAATTATTGACTGTCTAATGGATATTATCAGAATCAACGAGTTTTTTGTCCATTCAAACGTTACTACCTACCTTAGGAACAACAAAAATATTTTGCATGCTTAATATCAAGAAGTGATTATCAATCCTTGCTCTTTGCTATATAGTTAAAATGTTCAATGCATGTTTGATCTTACAGACACTATAATGGAAAACGTCGAACTATAATCCAATCAAATTTGCTACCTATAGAAGGATGAGTAGAAATTGAGTCGAGTGTTGTTTAAGACAGTTGTATTGACTTGAAACACGTCCCAACTTGAGGAGGGGAAAAAAAATCAAATGAGGAAAAATAAACTTGAAATTATTAGATATAAAAAATAATAATAATAAAAAAAAAGTTGCATCTCTGTGTAGGGTTTAAAATCGAATGGAGAGTTCATAACACCTTTTGCATAGGTTTCTCAGAAGAATAACAAATAAATAAAACTTTCAAGATTATTAATATCTACGCTTAAAACAAGATAGATGGTTCGTCCAAATAAAATGAACATTAAACTTTGGGTCAGGACTAGCTTGAAATAAGAGACATGATTCATGAAACAAGTATTGTCTGCATAGAAGCAGCACATTGATGATTAATTATTACATTTTTTTTTCATTCTTTTATGAACATCTAAACTTTCCAATTTCATAATTGTTAGAAGAGGACATAAATATAATTATGAGTTTGAAATCATAGGGTATCTACTTCAACTTTGGGCAACGAGAGCGCATGTTTGAGCCCTATTTTTCTCCCTAAATGCAATTTGAATTTTTGATAGAAAATGTGTGGTTAAAAAATAAAAATGTTTTAAATTTGTGTGTAATATTATTTTATTAAAAAATATGTGATTAGAAATATAGTGAAAATTTTATTTTAGAAATAACGGGGACAAAACAAGGACAGAAAAAAGATGCACGCTCGAATATTTTCAAATCTTCTTCGTACATAAATTTAGGAAAAATATATAAGATTAACTAGAAAAGTGCAAGGAAAACCAAGAATTTGGGGAAATATAAAATGATGCATTTCATCATGATGCCCGTTCAAGTAATCAACTTGACACTCACACTCACTATAATAAGTCCCTCTTTGGGCTCAATTTTTCCAAAAATACATGTTTTTAAAAAAAAAAATCAATTTTCAACTGCACCTTTTTCTATAAAATAATATTACAAGTAAATTTAATTTTTTTTTCTTATTTACTAACTATATATTATCAAAAAAATTACTATTTCAAAATACATTTTTCTCCAGAATTCAATTCTAATAAAGTAAACAAATTAATGATACAAGAGTCTCGACGGGAAATTACTTTCAATATAACAATAACATTAGGTTAGGTTAGGAAAGATTTGCAAACTATAGAGAATACTACTATGTCTCTGTTTGGTAAAAATTAAAAACTAAGCTTTAATATAAGTTAATATCAACAATTAATTTTAACCACACATATTTCGTGGGTCCCATAATTTTTCAATTACATATTTCATCAACTTTTATTAAAATTTAGTAAAATTTTGATTTTAATTCATATCAATCGAGACTATATATATAGTTTAATTTCTATGAAAATGTCCATTATGAATGAACATTCATTTCCAAACTAACTTATAGAAATTCAAAAATTAAAAGACAACCAACCATATTCTACAAGACATAGGGGACAAAAGGATTTCAAAGCATATTAAAAAAAATCCATGCTTTCTCATACATATTCATAAATCATGAATTATGAAAATATATTTTATCAATTTTTATGAAAATATATTGAAAATATTATATTAATTCCCACTAAACACGTGCTTTCTTTAGCTTTAGACGTAGAATGTTTACTATGTGCGTCTCAATCATCATGTATAAAAAATACATATATGCTTCTGACGCTAAGTATGACATGAACCTACATATAGCCCCTGTTTGACACTCATTTTGGGTGAAAATTTTGTTTTGGAATAGTGATTGATGGAAGATTACGTGGTTAAAAAGTAAGGAGAATTTTTGGGTTTATGTGTAATATTTTTTTATTGATAGAATGTGTGGTTAAAATGAAAAATAAGAAATAGAATGAGAAAAAAAATGGGTTTCAAACAGGGGCATATTCTAAGTCCCTATTTGCTTCAACTAAAAAAGTTAATGAAAATCTAAATTATAATCAACGATTAATTTTAACAATATATTTTATGAGATCGAAACTTTTCAACTGCCCATATTATCAATTTTTTTTTAAATTTTAATTTTTATCCAAGTCAAATATGGCTAACTCAAGAAAAGAACAGAAAATTTAGGAGCATATGCACAATTCACATCACGCAAAGTCACATGTCACTTCATACACTAGAAATCATAGCTCATAAAAAGTCCTTTATTTGATTCGAGGGTGTTGGAGATTTAAGACAAATGCCCTTTTTTTTACCCCACGTGATTTTTATTCTCAGAGAAAAATAAAAAATAAAAACAAGACAAAAAATTTATGGTCCGACATAACTTTCACTATATAAAAAATTTGTACAATTACATATGATTTCGCTCACTCAAACCCTCAAGTATCGTAAGAGAAACACTATAAGCTTTACCATACTACCAATTTTTAGCACGTATCCTTACATAATAAATCCTACTTCAAAATTCGACCAAATTCGACTAAATTAGGGAACAAAGACTTCTGTTAATTGTATCCTTCTCAAATTCAATTTACAACTCCGATCATGCAATAGATACTTAGCAGCGTGCCATAAGATTTCTCCATGATTTTTAGAACGTGTTAAGTCGATGTGTTGCAAGAAAATTCAAAATTCCAACAATGGACACGTATAGTCGATATAGAGCATAACAAATTAAGCTTCTAAAACCCCTAAATTTCAATTTACAAAATCCTGTAAAGTAACTTCTTAACACGACAAAAATATGATCGAGTGCAATGATTATATTTACTTAGATATTTAAATTCTTGAAATATCTACGAAGGAACAAAGCACAAAATAAAGAGACATAGGCTGCTAAATATACTTTGTACTTTTTTCAAGGAAGATGGGCAAAAAGAGATCCAATGCAAACAAAATTATTATTCTAATTATAAGTCTACGAACAATAATTGTCGCTGGGAAGACTAATATATAAAGCAGGTAACAATAAAAGAAAAAAAAAGTGGTTGAAATTTTGAATAGAAATAATTCAACTTAGGACAGCCATTAACAAATCCACATGCAAAGAGGCTGCTACTCAATTCAAATAATAAGAATTTGGACAAGGAGTTGGTGAAATTTCTTCAAAAGTACACTTACTCTGTTAGATGTTGTTGACAAAATTGACATCATCTACTTGCGTGGACGTCAAAATCTAAGGGACTCGAAAATCAAAGGGAATGTCACAAAAAATCTATGTGGACCACGAAAATGTCATTAATCAAATGGATCGTACGATTATCGACACCCAATTTCTTTAGCTTCGAAATTGTTTTTTTTAATGTCATTCACATGTTTATACTAGGTATAATTGTATGCCTTGAGCTGTTCGAGATAAAATTGTATTATCGACGTCGATCGAAATAAAATCAAAGTTTGGTTTCAAAATTCTTAGGATGGACGAAAATGACTGTTTACTAGAAACCCACCTACCTCATAACAAATGAAGAGATTCTGCCACCAGCCCTTGCAAATTTTGTTTATTTCTATATGGACAACATTTTCAATAACCGATCTGCCTCGTTCATTCGTTTGTTTGTTTTGCTGGACAGCATGTCAATGTCAGATAGTCACTGGCGGAACCCCCAACTTTTGAGAAATTTTTATTTTTATTTTTTAAAAATCATTTATTTTTATAAAATCATGTTTGGTATCAATTAAAATTAAAATTTTAATTTAAATCAAAACTAATAATTAATTTTAATAACATATTTCATGAAATCCATAATTGTTTAACTTTTATCAAAATTTACTAAAAAATCGATTTTAATCTCCACCAAATAGGGACAAAATCACAATAAATTTGAATTTCGATAACATGCTAATTTTAAAAATTCTTCGACGATCATACGTTAATCAATCTACAAATTGCTTATGTCATTTCAAAACTTATTTCAAGAACTATATTATGGACATATCGAATAGTCCAAACAATATCGAAAATAGTTAAAAATACGTTAAACGTGAGTCTTAAAGAAAGACATCTACATCGTATTTTTTTAAAAATTCAATTATTTCATTAACATTTATTATTTTTGCGATACAAATTTCTCAATATAATTTTCATCATTTTATTAAGAAATTTTATATGGAATATGACATCAAAAATTTTCGAAATTTTACACCCGAAAAATTCATATTTTATATAAATTTTCGATTGTAAAATTTCTCCCAAATTTTTTGAAAGTTCAATTGTGCCCTCCTAACTTTAATGTTCTGCGTCCGCCCCTGACCAACAAGGATGATGTTTATAGGACTTATATGGTCTTGATACAAAAGTTCTAAACTTAGTTTCAAATACCATTGTAAATAATATTTCGGTACATGTTTGACACAATAGATTTGGCCATCTTTCTTTTAAAAGGCTGGATAGTTTGAAGGTCCAATTGTTATGTGATGTTACAAAGTTAAATAAAAACATTCCTTGTTACAAATGTCCTCTTGCTAAACAAAGAATGTTGTCTTTTGCTTCAAATAATCGTCTCTCAAATCATCCATTTGATCTTATTCATAGTGACATTTTAGGGGCCTTATCAAGTTACATCACACACTGGGCAAGATTCTTCTTGACTCTAGTTGATGATTGCTCAAGATTCACACGGATCTACATGTTGCAACACAAGTCGGATGCAGCAAGTGTTATTCCAAGATTCTTCAATATGTTGACTACTCAGTTCAATGCCAAAATCAAGGCATTTAGATCAGACAATGCTCTAGAATTGGTATTCAAAAAATTCTTTACTGAAAGAGGCACAATACATCAATTCATCCGTGTGGAAAGACCACAGCAAAATTCTATTGTGGAGCTCAAACACCAGCATCTTTCGAATGTTGCAAGAGCTCTATATTTTTAGTCGCGGGTTCCAATCAAGTTCTAGTCTAATTGTGAGTTGACGCCACTTTTCCGATCAATAGAACTCCATCCACTCTCTTGAAATACCAAAATCCATATGAAGTCTTTCACAATAAATCAACAGATTACTCTGTACTTAGAGTGTTTGGCNAATTTTCATAATTATAAATTTATTTATTACAAGAATTTACGTAGTACCAAGTTTCTTAAAGTATATTATTTTATATTTTCTCGTTTCTTAGAAAATTCAAATTATTTTTCAGTTGTTTGTATTATTTTTCAGCCAAAATACTAATAATTTATTCTTTAAATTCAAAGTAATATAGTGAATAAAATATGTGCAAGAGACTTGGATTTTGGTCTTTGGCTCTTTGCATTGGATTCCAAAGTAGTTCCGTCTCGTTATATCTTGCGCCCTTTTCGTAAAGCAGAGGGCAGAAGAGTTCTATAATTATCGAATAAATTACTTGTATAATCCCTTCTCGAACCAGACATAATCTGTGAACTCATTTGGCTTGCACGCTCAATTACTTCGAAAACCGCAAGAGACAAAGTATATGCAACAAAACACTCACTGAATGGAAGGGAAACAACACTAAATTTATGGAACATTTAGAGAGAACCAAGAAACAGTAATAAATATAAATTCAATCAAACAACGCCATCAGAATACAAGAATAAATCAGGCAAAACAACCCTAGATACACCTCTAACTATATATCATCTCCGTACAAATAAACAATTCATCTTTGACCAACTTTCACCTGCAGACATTACAATGATTGTGCATAAAATGACGGGCAAAGAGGTGGATGCAAACTGGTCCAACATGTAAAGATTTGATCTTTGTAAGGCTTTCAGGACCTTATTGGTAATAAAACTAATTTCGCTGAAAATTTGATTCTTGAATCTTGCCCACTGGAAGCCCTCCTTTATTCTGTGTTTGTAATGGAATGCTGCAAATAAAAAATTTATAAGTTAGGCTACTGATTTTAGAATTGTAAGTTTGATAAATTCTATAATTAATGCAATTTGAACAATTACTTACATGACTGCCAGTGGAAAATGACTAACTTCTTGATGATTAATAGTGGGTTGGAGGAGGTGGAGAAGCATAGGTGTAGACTGGTGGTGGAGGTGACTTCACGGGAGGGGGAGGTGATGTGTAGTAGTATGGTGGTGGGGGAGATGGTGATGGGGGAGGTGGAGACTTGTAAATGTAGGGAGGAGGAGGTGAGGGTGATGGCGGTGGTGGAGAGGTGTAGTGGTATGGTGGTGGAGGTGATGGTGAGGGTGGTGGGGGAGAGGTGTAGTGGTATGGTGGTGGAGGAGATGGCGATGGTGGTGGGGGAGATGTGTAGT
>CAIGRB010089365.1:54092-77769 GCA_903798255.1 Fraxinus quadrangulata | reverse complement strand
GATTTTTGCAATTTTGAAACTTAGTACCTGATTTTTTATTTTGGCAAAGTTAATACCTGATCCATGAATTTTTCCCAAAATAAAATAAAAAAATTTGGGAATTTTTTATTTTTTTTTTGTACCCTGACTCCGCCAATTTTTTGGGCTAGTAAATTGACCGGATTGTGCCTATCATATATAATGGGCCAAAAAATAGGGCATGTACCCGTGTTTGTGGCTGGCTTTTGAATATAAATACGACAAGGTGGAGCTATTCTTTCAAAGATTTAAACCATACAAAAATAGTTCAAATTCATAATTAGAAAAATCCATTTGGTCCAAAAATTAAATTGGATTAAAACTCAAGTAAATTTTCTATAAAAATAATAACTAAGAAAAAAAAAAAAAAGAAATCTGTCTCCAGTAATACTGTCCAACTTTTTTTTTTTTTACTTAAATACTCTTTTAATTATTTTTGTTTTTACTTAAATACCTGTTCAGAATAAGACTATTAGTACATAACATGTGTTACACACTTTGTTACGCACATGGTGCCGACTATGTTCATCCCTACAACTTAGTGTTTTATTCATCACCACCACCATCACCTCTGCCATCAATCTGTACCATTTCAAGTTTTTATACAATTTTAGTTTTTCAACTCTTTATTTTGTACTTTTTAGTCTATCAACTCTCGAAATGTAAAATTTACTCCCCAAAACTTGTAAATTCCTCCAATCAACCCCAACCTTCCGACAGCTCTTCAACTTCATTCTTTTTCATCTCCGATTACAATTCTTTTTCCCAAACTTCTCCTTTAAGCTCAATGCACCTCCAAGTTGGAGTTTTCACCTATACGAGAAATATATACACTCAAATAAGCAAAAATCCGATCAAATAATTAATTCATCAAGTTTAAAAGTTTAAACAAGCGTGTAAGACATACTCAAATTTCTTTTAGAAAGTAATTTATTCTCCAGTTGAATATTCAATTTTTGCCAATTTGAACTATCATGTAAATAAAATAGTCAAATACACTATCATGACATGTTTCTTAAGTTGAATCATTAATGAGAGATGTATTTGGGTTAATCCATTTGTACATAATTGTTGTACATAATGGATTACCCCCTCTCACATAATGCGCGGGGCTTGCTATATTTAAAAATTCGTACAATGTGGTCGACATCCCCATTGTGAGTAGTAGGTAAAAGATTCGGTAAAAAAAATCGGTATATGTAGCATAATCCGACGTATTTTATTTTGATTTGCGTCTGACTTTTTCTTTTTAGCTAGGTAGAACCCGACAAAGTTACAACCTTGCGAAATTGGGGATTCTTTGTTGCTAGAACATCTCAACGTATTTTGGTGGGAACCCATAGCAACAGAAAAGTAAATTTATATGGTCCACAAATTCATTAATTTGTGGTAGCTCCTCATGTTTTCAAGGATTAATGATACCCGACATACTTTTACGACAATAGCTCGACGTCAAGTTCGTTTGACATTTAAACATCTTTCCATCCAAACAGTACGAGAGCCTTTCAGATTATACCGTTCACACAATTTCCACAATCTTATCTAACATAAGATAATCATAAATGAAAGGTAATTAAGACATAAATATTAAAAGAAAAAAAAAATTGCATAAATTTTAAAATATTACTTTTTTCGAAATATATTTATTTATAAACCGTAGAGGTGTGGAGGAAATTGTAAAATAATAAATGAAAACATTAAAAAATATGATTCATCGAGTGACTTTCGCTCTCTGTGTTAAACTCAACTATCTTAAAATGTTATTAAAAAGTTGGCGTCGAAATCAACAATTAGTTTGAACAACTCATAACTTTTATCAATTTTCGTTGAAATTTGCTAAAACTTTCCTTTATCAAACACGCTCTAAATTTGAATTTCTGGAAAAGGTTTGAACCTGGGGCTAAGAGAGTTTGAATTTAGGGCCATATTTTGTGCTGACTTATATTAATTGTATTTTTGTTGGACAGTCTGTGTGTCCATAGGACCTCTACAAACTTATGTAGTCCAATACCCCGACATTTGGCCTACATATTCCCTCTTTCAACAAACAATTCGTACAATTTAATGTCCAAAATTCCCATGATAGATATTTCACAACCATCTTCTGCTATGGATTCAAATGCATTTATTATCCAAGTAAAATGACCTCAAAAATTTCTTTATGTACAGTAATAATAAATTATACGTATTATATTCCACGAGGAATACTTTCAATAAAACCGTGAAAGGATTTTGAAATGACCATAAAGTTTAAGATTTTATAATATACCCCTTTATTAATCCATTCAAAGTTTTGTTGGATGGGTTGTTTTAGGTTGTTCTTCGCACAAAAAAAAAATAAAATTGATATATATATATATCTTCCAAGCCTAGATCTATCGATTTATTGATTTGAGTATCAGAGTGTATACGATTGCGAACTCCACCGTGTTGTTTGGAGAGGCTTCAGTCTTGCGCCTCTAATGAGTGGCCAAGTATGCATATGACATAAAAAGGAAAAAAGAAGAGACGTGATGTGTTAACAAGCTGGTCCCAACCAAATTTGGAGGTCAACAAGCTCCATTGAAATTTTTACATTATTTTCTTGCCAAAATCTATTCATGACTCAATGTGAAACACATTTACACTTTTAGGACATAAGTATGTTTAACTACAAAATCAGATAACCGGGTATGTGAGCTTCAGTGTGGGGTTCATTTTTATTTATTTATTTATTTTGTTAAAAGTATATGGTGGTAGAAATAAGCGGTGAATAAATGGATACCACCTATATATTCTACAAAATATGTGGTTAAGATCAATATTTTAAATTTGAAAATGAAAATAAAAATAAAAATCCCAAATGGAGGCAGAATGTGCCATTTATTATTATTTTTTTGATGACTCAAATATCCAACCTTAGTCCGACTAATTCTGAGAAGTGACGGACTTCACCACTGGTTCACTACCCAAATTAATTCGGATGCGGTCACAATTTATACACATTTGAGCCGAACATTCAGCAGTTCTCCTCCTTGTGGATATTTGCCTTCCAACATTTAAATGTTGTCTTCCAGCTGCCGCGGAAATTGGAACTTTCAATGTTTCGTAAAGAACCTTTATGCTTTACCACTGCGTCATGCCCGTGGGGGTATATGCCATTTCTTGTGTCTAATCGGTCTTGTTACCAAAACAACATTCCCTGGTACTATTTCTTATCAAGATTGTGTTTGGTTCATAAGTTTCTGAAATCTTTATCCTAAGTTGATCATTAAACTTGATATTATTTCAAAGTAGCTCGTTTCGACCATTTAAATTAGTTCGCTTATCATCGAAGTTGATAAATAACTCGACTGCAATGTCACCAATTTAATTAGTCAAATTAAAGAATATTACATTGAAAGGATAACCAAACTTAATTAACGAAGCCAATTTCAGCAATCAACATTTTCGTTCAGCACAGTCAATGACAGCCTGAATTGTTGCAACATGTGGGACTTTTTGTAAGATCTAACCCACATGTATGTGATTCCTTTGCCTTTAGGAAACTTCAATATCAATTTTCTCTACCTTGGATTCTAAATTAAACCATGTGATTTTCAACACACATATATACACGCACATTAGACGCAATGTCGACGACTAGGGTAGACCTTAATAAAAAAGTTATCAACTTTTGGTAAGTAATTTTTACTTAGGTAGATATCAAATCTCCTTAATAATGCCAGCAGTAAAACCATGTAACCATTTAAAACTTAGTTTCAACAAAAACCCTAATATATAACTCAACAAGAATAAAAGTTCTCATATTATGAAGGCAATCTTTCTTAATTACTATCAGTCACTATTATTTCTGATAACTGGGGAATATCAACAAGGAGAATTAGAGCTCTCATGGGTTGTGCTAAAAATACAGTTCTATACACTACTGGATTTTTAATGAGATCGAACGAAGAAAAAGAGTTAAAAATCTCGTTAGATTCTGCCTTTTTCATATATACAAACCTGCACTTGCATATCCAAGTTTTTTTTTGCAAGCAAAATCTTGGATATGCAGGCATTGCCATCCACTGTAAATTATCAGTGGAAGGACTATAGAGCTTCCAAAAGTGGTTTTGATTACTAGTTTCAAAATCAACCTTTTTTCTCACTTGAACAGAAACAGAAGATTCTTGATTTAGTTATCTCCCCCTAATCTGTAGCAAGAATAATTCTGCAATGTTAGAACTCTGGAACTTACATTCTTAAGCTTGATAGTGTCTGATTAAAAGTTCTTTACAAGAAATATATATATATCACACTGGGAAAAAAACTAAGATAAAATGCAAGAGCTGAGAAGTCAGTTTTGAAGAAGTATTGAAACTTGCAAATTGATTTTCATATATGACAAATAAGGCAGTATATAAACACACACACATACACAACAAGATTGTCACTGAAGTGATGAACTTACTGGAATGATATATATCTCCAATCTGTGCATCCCATATTGAAGTGTAAAGCAGCCAAAATTTGCAGTGCATGATAAAATCATAAAGCTATAGCAGATCTCAAAGTCTGAAGCTACCCAAGGAGGCATCCAAAGGGATAGCATGATCCAAATTCATTCATTAATCTAAACTCATTTTGAATATAGATCAATGCGATCCCTTTGGAAGTCTCATTTAGTTGCTGTAATTACCAACCATTTCTCTGTCTTTGATGGGGTGGAGGAAGAAACAGAAGAGAGTAGTTTAAGAACTCCAGGCTAAAGTCTTCACATAAAAAAAATTTCTCTTCTTAGCATATTTTTTAACCAAGCAGACGCATAGACAAGGTCTTGCCAGCAGGTGGGTCAACTATCTCCTTTTAGAAATTCCCAAAAAGTTGGGTGGAAATATTATTGTATTTGATTTTTTAACTTAATTAAAATAATTTTTGGCCAAGGTCCCACCCATGTTCATGTTCTGCCGCAGTTCAAATCCGCACCAAAGTTTATGTGCTTATACTCCTAGGAAATACATACAATAGGATGGCGGAGCTTGGAACCAAATTCAGTAAGAGCACAATTTAACTGTGAAAAAACTTTCAAACAAAATCCTTTTCGAAACTGTGGAGATGGAATAAAATGAAGATCTGAGGAAATGTGACTAGGAACGAAGAAAATGTCGGAAAATACGGACCTTCCCTCACTGAAGGACACAAGCATTGTTTTAAGAAACTCGTTCGGAAGCAGCTCGAAACTTGACCTTGTCACTTGGCCATGCTTTATATTTTTCTACACCTAAATTTTGCAATCAACTAGGTTCGTCAAGCTTGTTCGTATACATTTCTTATAACATATCAATTAAATAAGAATATCAACTTGAGTTTTAATTAATACTAAATTTTCAAGCACCCTCTTTTTGGTTTTCACTCTATTAAATCGGTCTTCTGCTTTTCTATTCGACTATTGATGGATCATAAACTTAGCTGAGCTATTATCAACTTATTATGAAGCGATAAAGGTTCGAATATAAAAAATTTCTTATTTAATAAAAATAAAGAACTAAGTAAGAATAAATAATGTATCAACGTATGAATTGGTGACAATAATGTTCAACATATTCGGCAGAACGACTATGAAAACTGAGCTTGCACATATTTGACAATTACACAAGTGAGTGACTGAATCCCCAAATATAAAAGAAAACGAGCAGAAACAGCAAAACGTAAAAATTTTATGAATTGTTAGACCACAGAAAACTAACTTATACCCATCCTATAGTTGTAAAGTAGTAACTAAGTGTCGGGTTTTAACATTCTTGCGACATCTGTAAATGTCATGCCAATTTAACCGCTATACAAGCGACACCATTCCTTTCTTGCAACTACATACGGAAGGTATGATTTGGACCCGAGTATCCTTTAATTTCATGCTTGTAGGAGGCGTTTATCACCTGTCAATATCCTATAACTGGCATGAGGGCCCTCAGATGTGTCTCGAATCGATACATGCCAACCCATGGCTGTCGCAATCTCTTCAAGTTCATCCATAACAGCAAGAGAATCACGAATGTATACGCGTCCACCAGGCCTTAAAATCCGATCCATTTCAAGCATGATGGTTGAGATATTGCATCTGAGGTAAAGAAACAGAAAGAATTCTTATGTACAAAACATCTGTATACAACTAAAACAAAATGGACTACTGAAACAAGTTCATCCATGAAAAGATACATGAACCTCTGCATATCAAATGCTTTCAATTGAAATGTCAAAAAATACCACTTTTCATCCATCATTAATTTATTTGAAGTTCAGTTGTTATCGCCAACTTTTAAAACTGAAATTCTTCGAGTCAATATTGCCAATTTGAAATGCAAGTACTATCTATGTAGCAAATAAAGATGAACTAGAGTACCTTTTTTGTTCAATGGAGAACAGGCCAGCAGCGTGCAGAAGGTCATAAGTTCTTGGGTATGTGTCAAACGGTTCACACCTGAAAAGTGAAGTGCACGTCAACATACAAACATATCACGACAGTTCATTTGCTCAACAGCAGCAAACACTAATCCACGCCTGGAACCACCAAATACAATTAATGAACATTTTGGGACACAAATTGTAAGAAGGTTTCAGACATCAAAGTCCATTTCCACGTATAGTCCATTTCCACGCATATATCTCATCCTCCCTAAAAGTTTGTGGCATTTCTTTATTATTTATTTTGGAGTCGGAGTGAGCATGGGATAGACAATGTAAGGAAGAAAATGAGCATGAATCATGCAAAATAAGGAACAAGTATGAAACAATAACTACAAGAATATCATACAAACGCAAGTCGAATTCATACCAGTCATGTATAACTCCAATAAGACCACGGTCATATATGACGGGCAACGTATTGGGTCCACTAACAGGGACAACGTTGAGAACCCAGCAATCCAATTGATTTTCAATCAGTGCTGCTGCAAATCTGCCAGAGAATCAATTGTTTAGAATCAAATGACGGAACGGGAAAATTAACAAAATGCTTTTACACTCCATTTGGCAAATTTAAACAGTAGTGGGTCCTACGAATGTGTGGATAATAAATTATTAGTAGTTATGGATGTGTGATTTAAATTAATGTTTGACTTTGACTGAATTAATAAATTGAGTTATAAATTGGTTGCCAAACATAGGCTTAGTGATGTCCAATGTATATAATATATAGCTGCATAACAAAATAGGAAGCAAAAAAGCAAGTACCCTCCAAAGCCAGCTCTCATATCCAACACATTTCTAAGCTTATACTTCTTCCAATGTAACACGCGTACATAGCTTTCAATTATTTCATTCCAATATCTTGATTCTGCCCTGAAAAGCTCATTCCTTGACATGTAAGCATCAATCTGTACGCTCTGGAGCCTGTCTGGAGGATTATGCAACCTTGCCGGCCAGGTGGTAATATTCGAGCCATATCCTTCCTCAGGCAATCGTGTTATACATGCCTTTAAATCAACATACCTAACATAATCAGTAACAGAATCTATCAATATAAGAAATAACAAAATTTCTCTGTATGACGGACAGAAAAAATACAAAGAGAGCTCTTGTAACCCAACTCAGCTGGATGCAAAATTCAATCATCGGCATAAAATGGAAGGCAAAGACATTCATGAGCAACATTTTATAAATTTTAAATAATTATTATACACTCATATTTGACAAATCTCCATTAACTTTTAGGGTGATACTTCCCTAGGAAACCAGTCGAACAATACTGTTACCGCTTGTAACTTACATTTATGTCATGCAATTTAGAAAAACAATAATTTTCAATAATTGGTGGAACGATTTTCTGAATAGAACGCCATCTTTATGTCTCAAGTTTATTACTCAGGACTTCCCGGGGTCTTCTTAGATATTGTTATATAATCCATAACAAAAATAGTTTCCAGATGCAACCACTTTGCCCAAAATCATTTTCAACCCCACACTTCATGGACCCACAACTTTTCCCCACTTTTTAACCACACAATCTCCAAAAAAACCATTTTTCCCTTGAAAAAATCTGTGCCTAAACAAGCTTTTAAGTTAATTCTAATGCTTAGAGAACAAATGTCAATACACAATCCTTTGTACACTCTCTCATTTGTACAGCCACATAACAGAAGAATATATAGCTGAACAACCATAGTTTGATAAATCTTTCAAAGAATCTATCGATTCTACACTCATTACGTGATAGAAAAGTATGATTGCATGAAGACAATAAACAAATCGTGCTAGCAGTTTTAGCTTAAGATCCATCTCCTTCTCGCCCCTCGTTCTGATATGCATTAGCTACCGAACAAATAAATTTACAAGAAAATAACAAGAACCTAGAACATCCTATGTTAAGCTGCTGATCACTTGCAGAAAAGATAAAACCAGAAAATAATAAAAAATATACCAAACACTGTCTGGATCGTCATCTGGATCACACAACTGTGGTTTGGTTCCTTCCTCGCGGCTTAAATAGCAGCTGTTGTTTAAGGGCTTCTGCCATATAGCAATGTATCCCTCCTTCTTAACAAGCTTCCAACAAAGACGATTGGTAAGGTTGACCATTTCTGGAAACAATCAAAAGAAACTTATTTATCACAAAATGCTCTTGCTACTAGGTGGGGCGCCATCTGCTAAAGTTCAATTATGCAACACACAATCTGGGAGCCGTTGCTCAATTAGTTAGAATATGAAAACTTCAAAATATTACATTAGATTCAAAGAAATTGACATGAAATAGGGTGAGTTACAGAAAGCTCATGAAACTAAGCTCTTTTTCACAGATGACCAGCCAAAAAGATGAGGAACTGTTTGACTCTCATGGATAAACTATTGCCAAAAGGGTTTCCGAGTTATGCACGATTTCAATGTTCTTTTACCTTCCCATTGCTCTTCAAGAATTGCTTCATGCTTATAAACAGGCTGTGCCGCCCAAGCAAAATATCCCCCAGCACGGAGAAGCCTATTGACCTCAAGTAGCAAGATCCCATCTTTGACATGGCACATCAAAAGATAAAGGAACAAATGAGAGTTTAACATCAGTAAAGATCATTTAAAGCAGTTGACCTCTCACTGAACCAAAAAGAGTACAAAAATTGAGCAGGGAAGGTTTAAATAAATAATGAAAGAAAATAGTACAAGCAATATCATATGGCAAAGAAGATAGATAAACATGAAGATATCTTCAAATAATAATATCCTTCCCTCCCGTCCAGGGCAACAAGATCTTGAAATATGAATTGGAACAATTATTTCAAACCCTAACCCTTGGATTATTCACGAAAGATAACCGAACTCCATAATAACTAGAGACCCCCATTCTGGTCTTCATAATTAAGAGCCAAAATTACGATAACATGGTAAAGATAAAATGTACAGATAAATGGTCAACTTAATAGTTTGGACTTTTGAGATTGACATGAGAAGTTCCATTAACTAATTTTTTTGGTCATGGAATCCTCTACAGATTTATGCATTACAAGCATTTACTATGATCTCAGTTGCCAGTTCAAAGGATGGTTCATGGGAGTTCCCCAAAAATCCTTTGATTTCAGGGAGCACAAAAATCCCATGAACCAAATCTCATTAGAGAACTATACAAAAACTTACAAAAATTTCAGTTGCACATTAATTCAATTTTGTAAAATAGAGAAAAATAACTGGAGTACAATATGAATATGTAAAGATCGTGTAGAAATCACTAAACTGTCTAACAAACAATACTATTAAGTTCAAATCATAAAATAGCATACAAGATAGGATAACTAACCATCTCGAGTCCAATTGATTCTACATCTTGAACAATGTATCAAGTCAAATGCTTGACTTGGGTACAATAATCGTCGTGTTGCAAAAGCGGCCACCATTGCAGGCACACCACGCTCAAGTGCAAATTGAATTTGGTTCTCATGAACGTCTTTTGGAGCTACAGATAAGGTGGTAACATTCCGTGACAATAGATATGCACCAAAACTTGCCACACCACAACCAACATCCAAAGCTACTCGGGTATGGTGGCCAAATGCAATTTCAGGGATCATCTAGACAAATATGAAAATTAAAAGAGTCAAAGCCCATTCTCTACATTATAGTATTAGCAGTTTATGTAATCAACAGGGGCACCTTCTCAATCTGATCCAGATACTGATCTGCCCCATGTATAAATTGTGTGCCACCTCCAGGAAACTTAAACTTGTCCTTGTCTATGATGATCCAATTTTGACCCCCTTTATCCTCAGCCAAACGTGCATGAGGAACGTTGCTAAACCAAACCTGCACGTTATTACAAGGAAAATCCACGAATCTTCCATAAACTGGTTCAAATAACAATCCTTTCAGCTATTCACACAAAATCACATACTATTCATTCAAATCATTTACATTTTCATGTTATACCCATTATTACTTCTAAATCTATCTTCTAAAATTGAACTGGCCCACAAATAACACGAGTCAGTCATATTTTTGCAGAAAAAGTAAATACTTATTCCCATTTCTGTATACAGTTAATAAGTATCAGTTCAAACTCCTTTAAGAAATAACATTTATGCATTCCCACAAAAGAACATTGTCCAATTCATTCAAATCCACCACTTCCTTCATCACACAACACAATAAAAAACACCAAAAACAGATCTTATCCTCACAAACTAATACCTCATCGCGGCTTTGGGGCCATGGAATGGGCATTTGATATCCTTTCGGAGAAGGGACCAAGCAATTCAATTCCTTGCCCTTTTCAGGACAATGCCGCTCAAATTTTTCCCCTTTATCTGTAGATTTCAACTTCTTAATTGCATCCTCGCAGTCCAAACAGGGAATGTACTCCCTCATACTCTCTGAGCACAATGGAAACTTGTTAACCCTAACTCTAACCTTACCCCCTTTGCCATCACTCTCCAAATCCGCCGTATCATTTGCCTTCCCCCAATTCTCCACCACATTCGTATCAAACTCCCCCACCTCAAAATCCTCCGCCATCATTCCATTCTCATCCACCACCCCCATCCTTTTCACCGCAGGAGCCGGCGGTGGCGGCGGCTGATTCGGTGGTGGTGAAACTGATCCTGTGCTTTCCTGTTTTTTGTTTTCATTCTTTTGGGCTGAAGAGGTGTCATTTATAAGGGAAGTGATATTGAAGAATTTACTGTGATTCGGGGAGAGTGCAACCGAGGATGGTGGCCCAGTAATTTCATTGTGATCTGGGTTTTGGTGGGAGGAGAAAAAAACGAGTTGCTGTGAAGAGCCATCGGAAAAATGCTTGCCCAGGTAGAAGAAAACCACCGATACAAGTATAAATCCTGAGATTTTCACTAAAGTGGCGGATTTGAACAGATCTGCTGCCCCTCCTTTGCCCATTCTTTCATACTCCAGTTTAATTCTATGGAATTGCTGTCGATTCGTATTTTAAGTAGAATTATGCAAGTGGAATATAGCTTGAGAGTGAAGGAACTGTGATATCGAAGTGACTTAAACGTTGTTCTTACGGTTTAGACGATCGAGGGAGGAAAATGAAAATGTAATGTGATAGTAATTCCTACAATCATTTTTGTTTTTCATGAATTGATGATCATTGATGAGAACTTGAGAAGGGAAATTGGAAAAAGTTGTTGCAGTTACAAGATTAGACTGCATATTGAGGCTAGCTAGGAAAGGGAGGGGCAAAAAATGCCATTGTCTCTGTTTCAATTTATTCAAAAAATATTTTTTTTCTCCTTCTTTATTACATAATTTTCAGTAAAATAATATATAGATTTATAACTTTTCTTCTTTTTTCTAACCACATATTTTTAAAAATATCATTATTTCAAAATACGTTTTCTCACAAAAGCTTATTAAAATGGAGCCAAAACAAGGGCTTCAATGAAAGACCGTGACTATATTGTTACGCAACTTCAAAAGATTCGTATTTTGTCACATTCTATCTTCAATTTTTATTAGGGTAATTGATACAAAATCTCTCATTATTTGCCTCTATATTTTCGAATACCTCTTAATTCTTATCCATTCAATTTGGTGTTAAATCTCTCTAGATGGTCCAAATTTAAAAGGATAATTGCCACAATCTCCCTTAATGTTTGCCTATTTTGCATAATATGTTATAACATTTCATTTTGGCGCAAAATCCCCCTAAATCACCCAAACTTTGCGAAATACAACATTTTCATCAATTTTTTTTTTTTTTTTACTTAAAAAGTTTCTTTCATCTCCAACAACCCCACTTACCTGAGTTACCTCTCAGTTCCTACACAACCCGACCACCACCACCACCACACCCTTCTATCATGTTGAGTTTCATTATCTAAAAATTAATTTTCTTTCAAATTCATTTTTAATCACATATTCTCTCAATAAAATAATTTTACACGTAAATCTAAAAAAATTCATATTTTTAACCATTCATTCTCTAAAAACTCATTATTAGGTAAAAATGGACTCAAACATGGCCTCTGGGGAATGTAAATGTCCTTAATTTCTCTTTATAGGTTACTGAAAACATTCGTATAATAACCTATTAAATCAGTGTAAAACTAGTTTGACCTGCAACAACACACAAAAAAAAAAAAAAAGAGTAGAAAGATAACTCCTACCCTTAACCAAGCATGAGTCTTCAACCTATTAAATTTGTGTATTTTGGGTTATCGTGTGATTCAAATCGTCAACATGAATGTTATGCACGCAAATAAAAGTTGGAGTGCAAACTTGTCACACTAATGCATAATTGAGGGATGAGTTATCATTGTCCGACCTTGAGACACGGGAAAAAGTTATGTGTAAATGGTTTTTTTGTCTTGATTTAACTTACGTGAAAATTATGTACGATTAGAATTGGACAAAAATCAATTTGAACCGATCAAACCGATCAACACAACCCAAACCAACCAGTTTAAATTGGTTTTATAGTTCAATTGGATTGAATTCGAGTTAGGAAATTAAATTTTAGATCAGGTTGGTTTGATTTTTGGGTTATCTATTAAAACTCAATCAAATACAACCCAATAAATTAAAAAATATTAAAAGGAAAATTAGTACTTCAAATCAAAAACATAAAACCTAATTATCAAAATTCTCCTCCGCCTCACGTCTTTTCTGCCTCTCATTGCTGCTCGTGCCTCGACTTGATTTTTTGACGTGATTTTTGACTAAACATATGGATTTAATGAGGAGATTTTGTATTGAATTTGGATGATTTAACATTTTAGTATTTATGTTGAATTTATTTTATTTAATAAGTATAGTATGCAAGTATTCAACATGTATTTAAATTAATTTGATCATGATATAATTTTTTTAATAGGTTTTACAATATTTTTAATTTATATTGTTCTATTGTAATAGAACTTAATCCCACAAACTATTGATCCAACTTCAATCGATTTAAGTCTTTCAAATAACTATTTTTAATGTAACTGAAATTGATCCAAATTGAAATGGTATCAAACTTTTAAAAAATTGTTCAAATTCAACGAAAAATGTCTCAACCATTGGGCACATAAAAAAATTGTCCAACTTGAATTGGACTTGAGTCCAAACCAATCGACCCAACTCAAGTTTGGTCGATTTGAATTGTGTTGGGTTTCAACCGTGAATGAGTTGAATTCGATTTGAATTATTGTCAAATTGAATATATTGGGTTGGATTCAAAATCAATCCAACTCAACCCACACCCAGTCCTACGTATGATTTTAACATCTATATTAAGTTGTACATAAGAGAACCCTAACCAAAGTAATTAACATGACATATCACATGCTCATACAAGGGAAGGTAGACCATCCCGTCCTTGTGACATTTAACATGCACGGTTAAGCCTCCCCATTAATTGATATATAAAAGGGAAAGCAAACTCAATTAATTTGACCTAGAACATAGTGAGAAACTAGAAAACCATTAATGGGGAGCAAGGACAAGGCTAGTGGTTTCTTCAGAGTGCCTCTACACTACCCTAGGTACACTCGAAAGGACTACGAGGACATGCCCGAATGGAAGCTCGATAGTGTTTTGGCCGAATATGGCTTATCAGCAGATGGTGATTTGTCCTACAAGAGAGAGTTTGCAATGGGCGCCTTCCTTTGGCCTAACCTTGTTGAAACACCCAATAATTCTGCAAAGACGACTGCTCAACTCAGTATTGAATATGCTCTTCTCAAGAAAAATATATGAATAGTATCAAATAGTAATTGGACATCAGGAAATGTAATGTGTTTGAACTCCTAGATGATGAAGAACGTACATGCTTATGTAAAAATGAATAATCCGGAAATCTGGAAAATGTATTAGTTTTATTTTCAATCATGTTTACGTTAGTTTCGTATAAAAATTTACATATTCAAGTTCAAATCTCCAAAGAGTTACTAGAGTTATCATTTTGCCTTCGCTTTCTTAGCGAAGAATTTCAACCAGATGTTATAAACTGACCGACAAACTAGCAACAGAAATAATGTGTAATTGAAGAACGTTGGTAATTCCATCCCCTATGCCGATAATTATTTATTGAGGAGCTAACCAAAGTACACTCGTGGACAGTTTTCCAACTCTTCGTCCTTTTAAAAATTCTTTCTCCAGTCTTAATCTCTTTCTTTCTACTGATCCTGCAGGCTGCAGTTGCCATGGATAAAACAGTGACAAGTCTAGATTAATTTCCAATAAACGTAAAAGAAGCAATTCACTCTTTTAAGGCTTCTTTTCATGCAAAATATATAGCTCGATTGCATATTTTCTCACCAATCTTATTGGAGACAATTCGGTTTTCACATAAGTTCAAGGTGGTGATGTTGTAACTACTACTATTGTAAGTTTGTATCCCACCTAAACAAAAAAGGTTATGTAGACCTAGTGAAAATATTCGAAGTGTGACATTTATGAGCAAAGGCAGACTCATTAGAGTTCTATTAAATTTTGGTACTGTTATTGCTTTTGCTCTATCTTACTAAAGATATTTTGTTATAATGGATAAATAAACTAATGTTTCAAAATGCAGATCTGTAAACATATAGCTTGACTGGAATTTTAACGTATTATTTATTTACTGAATAAGACTATAAAGTTCGAAAAATGAAATCCGAAGGTATACGTTGAAGGCCATGGAAACAAGTTGAGACATCCAAAATAAATGCTGTACAGTTCTCCAATTGTAAAATGAAATAAATGAATATAAAAAATGAAGCACCGTTAAATACCTTTAACGAAAATGGTAAAAACTTTAGCGAAATGGATGCAATACGAATCATTGGTTGTCACGAATACCAGAGGCTGACGCAGGAAGAACCAGATGCAAATACAGGAAGTCCAGTTTATTCATATTACCTTACTTCTTGATTAATCTCAACACGTCACCTACTAGATGCAAAGAACCCGTCACTAGGACCTGTGCAGTAATCAAAAGAGAAAACGTAAATACACAATATTATACATTCGAACATCTGATTCTTTACCAACTTAAGAGCCAAATTGCAATATAAACAAGTGCAACAAAATTCGAAGAAACCGAGGCCAAATAGGCATAAAAGGTGAGCTAACTACAATTATGAAAACAATAGATTCCATTTGCAGCAATGCATCACTTTGCAAACCAGAACTTCGTTAAACACTTCAGTTCTTTATCATAGTGGTTCTACCACATCCTGGTCTTTTGTGCATGCGTCACGTGTTGCATGTAGAGCACGTGATTATACCAAAACTAGTATCCGCTACTCATCGAAATTCTCAAGTCCTCTATGGATATATTGGTGACACTCTTTTGTACCTTAAGTGTATATTTAATGCACAGTATTAGACGAGACTCAATGTTATAATGAACAAGAATTTAACATTTTCTTCTCTAATAGTACTTTAAGTTATCTAAAATGGATGTTGTTCACAAACAACACATTTTTATTGACATTTTTGATAATCTTAACAGACATACACCTTACCTGAAAGTGAATAGATCGATTCTTTCGGACACCATCTCTGAGCCAATTAATAGCTAACGGAAGTGAAGGGAACACTTTGCTATTCATACAAGTTCCAGCACCTCTCTCAAGAATATCTGCACCTTCTTCATAAGTTAAGTCTGCATTCTTTGCATTTCTACCTGTAAATTTACAGGCCATGTTGAGCTTCTATGCATCCTATGAATAAGATCTGGTTCAGACAAACGAAAGAAGAATGCATCTATCACTGCTTCTACTGATGACTTAAAATCCACATATTCCCTTTGGAAATGCAGGATCAAGGAATAATCACTCAAACTACCATCTCTAAATTGTATGGAAATACTGTACAACAGAGGATAAACTGACAAAATAACATTAGACCCCTGGAAGAAAGTAGATGATCACGTATGGCGAACAAACCTTTTATATCAATCAAAGATTCAGAAAGGATATGAAATATACCTTTGTATCATATTATGTATTTTCCAATAACCACTTAGAACAATTCATATGACATTTAACTCTAATATACCATAAAATAATGACAAAATATCTAAAATAACACATATTTTAGCGTCTCCCAGATCCAAACGTTTGATAAATTTGACATTTCATGCAAACCCCACTCAATATCTTTGCGAAATTCAAAAGCAAATATAGAAAAATGTCAAATCAATCATGCAAATTATAACTTATTTAGTTGCTCAAGGAGATACTGGTGATATAAACAAAATGTGTACATATTGCTCTGAACCGGAATTTTAGAAAATCTTCCAACCCAATCCCATTATATTCCCACTAGAACACATAAGAATTTCGATGCCATTTATTTATAAACTAACCGTATCAAAAAGTAATTCTTCACTAAGAGGAGAAGAAACACTTTATTATGGGTCATTTATAGTAGTGAACTGGTCACAGAATTGGGACTCTGGCTGAAGTAACAATAAGACAAGCATCATGATCGATAAGTTCTAGCAATAGCTGGAAGACGAATATGGACTCCGTCAACACAAGTGATGAGGAACTATGCAAAAAAGACATTGTGACTTAGGGGGAATGGTGGTTCATACAGGCTATCCAAATCTTAAATACACAATAGATCCCCTCAACATGTGCAAAAAAACAATAAAGTAAGACAACGTAAGGATAATATATTGGACCAGACAGGTCATTGTAAAACAATTATAGGATTGGAAGCGCATTTGCAACTTTCCAATACAAATGAGAAGGGACACCGACGGAAGTTTATCATTTGGTCACACCCAAAAGCAATACCTTGCTGTCAAAAAAAAAAAAATGAAGAAGAAGAAGAAGAAGCAATACCTTTTTCCCCATGAATGACATTTTCCCATATTCTTTGAAGGGTCAACTGCCATGACAGATCAACTTGATAATCAGGTTGAGGTGAAGCATTGGCCCCTACCTTGTAATACAGCGATACGTTGGGTACAAACAGTGCCTCTTTAAAGTGGACTCCTGAAACATCAAAACTGATGTCATTATGACAAAAATTATATCCATCCATCATATATACGTTCTTAACAACTTTTGTGTACTGAGATCACTTCAGATATCCAAGCAAATCAGTTACTGTATAACTTATAGTAAATCTGTCAACCATCTACTCCACAGAATTGTAATTACTTGTACTTGGTTGCTTACCATGGGTAGCACATGCACGCATGAGACGTGGAAGAAGCAACTGAGGATCCCTGATGGACATACAATTGAACAACAAAATCTGCATGTTATCCGACAAATCAAACATTGTGATAAGTGAATGGACCTGGAACGGGAGGGATGGAAAAGGAACTAATTGACAACTATAATAACAATCCAAAAGGCCTAATTTATGGAGATCATCAGCTACAGATCTTCAAAACTTTATAGAGGCACAAGAACAGGCACTTAATAATTATATTTTGACACTTCTACAATTACAACCTTTTTTGATAACTGCTCTGTTTATTTCACATAATTAACTGTATTCATAGGCTCCAATGTTCTTTAAAGACCAGTTATTTCTCTCAATACTCATTTCGTCTATCATGTGTGCATATGTGTTGAGAAATGGCATGCAGGGGTGAGGTGTTTTGGGAACCGAGAAAGTTTATGTTGTTAGTATGCTTCAGTGCACACGGTGGAAGCTCACTGAATGGACCTATGATGGCACATAGCACTTCATGGATATTTTGTGGATAAGGATGTAATAAATAATTGTTGAACTTCGGAAAGGTCCACTGTCAATATTCCAAATATACTGAGATACTTTTGTAATTCTCTAATGAAAGATCAGCATTCACATGATATAACCACATTTTGAAAGGTGCGTGCTTTTATTCCAAATATTAACATCTCAAGAGCATTCAACTCTTGGTAAACTAGTTGATTTCTCCTCGGTTCTTCTCTCATAAGTTCATGGATATGTTCATTGAGGCACAGGTTGTTGTAAAAGCCAATAAAAAACATCGACTACAAGTCTTGACAGATACAAATGCAGGTCACAACATCAGTGCTCCGATCACATCTTGATAAAATCCCCTTTCCATCAAGCATAAAGTCCATTTGGGAAGGATACACTAGCTTCTGTGAATTCAATTGCATAAGCCACTGGAAAGTTCTCCTTTCCACTGACTTTCTAACTTTTGGTGGTACCATTTATCATTTTCAAATGCCCTCCTGTAAAATTTTGATTATCATAGTAAGTATTTATATCTTCTCTCTTATTCTCATCATTAAAATCTTCATGCCATAAGTTCGGTCTCATTGGATGCAGTGATGTTTCTTTCATCTCAAGTTGCAATCATTTTCAGCATCTACATTTCATTAGGGAAATAACTCATCTTGCTTATAATCACGGGGTATAAAATCGCCATCTATTTTTCCTTCTCTGGGAATTGAATATTAACTAAGCATTTGGACAAAGAAATAAGACTCCAGTAATCTGAAAACAACTTTTTGGCATAACTACAGTCTCCTTTCTTAAACCTGGTAATTGTCTACTTGCTAATGTAATTTTGTTGTCGTAATCTTCTATTGAGAAATTTCACCGGCTACGGTAGCTATAGATATTGAGGATACATGAATGCCATTACTTAACATTGTCTCTGCCAACACCAAGTTTCCCAGGAACGACAAACTCGTGAAAGACATGGTGTTGTTTTAAAAAAGATATGGCTCTTGGAAAGAGACCACTGATGAATTTATAATCCAACTATATGTAAAATATCATGCTTCAAGGAGACTTTTACCTGAGTTGAATTTTTCCCAGACTTTTCATGTCTGTCAATATGTAATAATTCACGTGAAGCACCTGAATCACTAAGCTCCTGATGCTTTAAAAATCTGTTCTTCTTGTTGTCTTCTTTGATTGCACGGCAAAACCATTTTGCACAGACATCCATGCTTTCAGGACTATGGGCACCATCCAAGTAAAACACAAGATTCCCTGATCTTTCACTTTCAATTAACTCGTCTGTAAAAATTTGTGCGCGTCCTTGCATTATAGCTGTTGTCAGTCCTTCTATAAATTCCTTAGGCAGTGAAGTCTAATTCCATGCAAAAATTTAAAAAATGCATCGAGTAATCATAACCAATATGCATTAACACTCCCATTCAATATAAACTTACAGTCTGATTTAGGTAATTGACTCCCACATGGCCAGTCCTGTGAAGCCAAGTAGAACATAGTGCAATAGCAAGACCAGCATTTAAATATTGGTGCTCCCCCTCAAGCCCAAGATGCAAACCATTTAACAAGTTAGGATCCAATGGGGCCGCTACTTGAAGAGGAACCTGTCAGCAGCATCACATTTGACAAATTACCCCTATTTGGCTTTATTTCACCTTGGCTGCCTAAGAAATTAGCTTACAGTAACCTGGAGAGAGAGACTTTTCTCCAAGGTCAAACATTCAAGTCCCCTAATCTCTGACGTGGGAATCTCAAATGATATCTGATAAAGAATAATTTTATTAACTTTTCCATCGATTACATATTATCTCATTCTTGGATCAAATAATCTCTTATATATTTGCATTTTACAATTCGAAGGACAGAGTAGAAAAATCAATATATAGAGTTTTCCAAGACAAGCAATAATTATAATATCAACATGTTCAAAGTTGTGCATTAATCAAGTTTCTTTCGACAATAAAATTTTAATCACTTCAACTTGCATTTGAGCCATAATCATCGTACACTTTTTGTTCTATCTTAAATTAAAGAACTATTGAAAGATAATCTCTACTCACCTCCAGCTGGAGAGCCTTCTGCTCGAGAACGTGCATTGCTTCTTCGGGTTGTGGCACGGTAAAGGCCAGCACTCCAGGCTATACACAAAAGAAGAAAAGCAATGACTGGGGAGAAAGAAAAGAATTCCTAAGAAGAGAAAGGAAAAAAAAAAATGTGTGACTTCTTACAACACCTTAAAGATCCCAGCCTTCTGCCCAGCAATTTGTCCTAGGGTATTTCCTGTTTATGGTATATCATAAACACACAAGTACAATAGAGCAAATATATGTATTAGCCCAGCTCAAAGCTTACCTCTTCAAAAATAAAATCAGGAACCGAAGTACAGGACTTCTAAATTACAGTGTCAATAAATCCAGCCTCACTCGAACCTTTTAGAATGTTTCATAAAATAATTCAATCTGAGTGACACCTAGAGACAAGCTTTCACAAATTTTATAACTGCAAAATGAACACAAGTTGCTGCAAAATGCGCTCAGCCTCATACCAAGAAAATCTCCCAAGCAAAAGGTATTTTGTCCCGTGCTGCTATAAAATGCCAGAACTCACATGCTAGTTCCCATTAATAAATATAATCAATATCAATGAGCTGAGCAACAAAATGTTTTCAGGGAAAAACCTAAAGCAGCGGAGTCTGGAAATTTGTGAATAATATGAGAAACAATTATAGCAACAAAAGGTAATACTGAACAGTCTGAACTCGCTTATATGACATAGAGATTCATTGAACACACAATCATAAGCCTACCTCTTACATAAAGTGGCTCCTCTTACAATCTCCAGCATAAGATGGACAGAAGCCCAGAAATCCTTTCAGCATCCCCCTGCCCACCACAGACCTTGATACCCCTGCCTCACTCTAGCCCCCTTAATAAGAAAAGGATTAAGGGATGCAGAATTGTGCCTGAAATCTATTGTAAGGATCTGTATTTGTAATTATTTCGTCAAGGTCAGCAGTAGCAGGTTTTATATTTCAGGAGATAGTGGGTGATTTGGAGCCATAGTGCTCCTCAGTCTTAGGAGATATAGTTTAGATTATCTTGTATTTAAGTACAAGCCAAAGCTATGATTGAATAAAATATGGATTTATTATTTGTACAACTTGGAGCTGTCTTGGGACGTGTTGGACCTCCAAATCACCAAGCTTTCCTCGAATCAACTTATTCTTTCTTTTTTTCCACTTTTATTTATAGACATTTTTGTATGTAACATCTATGTTTGGGATTCTGAATCTTACAACATTAGTACGTTGCACATAACCACCCTAAATTTTAGCCATCAGTACTATTTATCCAAATGAACTCCTACATCCACATAAGTTTCATCACTCAGGTCAAATATTCCTAATTATCGACAACAATGAGTATTCTTGAACCTTACATTTAGAGCAAAGAATATCTGCATAAATGTAAATCTAAATTAGGCAGTTAGTTACTGCTATGGAGAGAAAACACTGACCAAGAATTTCCATGTGATCGTATCCGAGGGAAGATATGCCACAAACAACTGGGTTCTCAACCTACAGGTCATTGCCATGTCAATGTCAAATTCCAGGAAGCACAAGACCTTTACATGAAGGAAAATCATACTGGAAAATGAAGTCAATGATTAACATAAACATTGGAATGACTTCCAAATTCATGCCCCTGATACATACCACGTTTGTTGCATCAAATTTTCCCCCTAACCCAACTTCCAGGATAGCAACATCTACCTGAATCAATATAATAACCCTTATAAAATAATTCTAAGTATGTGTGCTATGCATCAAATGCCAACAGAATTCAGACTCACCTGCTCTGCAGAAAATATCTTGAAGGCAAGCAAGGCAAGAAAGTGGAAATATGTGGGCATAGGTACTTCGATGCTGGTTCTTTCCTGCAGAGCAATAATACTGGTGTTATATAGAAGGAATAATAAAGCATCAGAATACTTTGCTTATCAATAAGATAGACATAATGATTTCTTAGGCTGCATATACAAAAAAGTTTACACTGAAGTTGGTCCATAGGAGCTTCAGATGTCAAAAGTCAAATCAAAGCGAGGATCACAACCTTTAGGACATCTTTTTGGTTTAAGTTCCTAATTGGATTTGGATTTATGGAACCTGGAGTATCTAAGGTGGTTAGACTTGGTACAAATTTTGATATGCTTCCTTGTTGGAATAGGTCTGTATAGGCAGGCATGTAGAATTCTCAGATGATTGGCTGAACTAGTGCACAAAGACAGGAAAAACTAACTAAAAATAGTCTTTCCACAGTTCCTTTCGCTTAAAAAAGTTAGTGTGACCGTCGCACGCCGTCTGCTCCTCCCTTCTTTATTAATTTGTGATTTCAGGGTAAATAAAGGAGGAAGGAATTTTCAGATTCCTGTGGCTTAAGGACTCCAGTTTGAAAGGCTTGTTTCTGAGAGCAAAAACAACTATAATCAAGAAGTGTTTGAAGTAAACTACAAAAAAACTTTTGTAAATGGGTAATATTAACAGATAATCAAGTTTAAAAATTTAAATTCCTCACAGTTCATCTCTCAAACACGCTTTTGAAAAGAAGTTCAAAATTTACAAAGAAACCTAAAACGACAAGTGTTTTCAGTTATAACTTGGCCATTATACTTTTCTTGTAAGACTCGAACATTGGACTACTAATAGAAACTATAGGTGCCTCTCATTTACATAAACTAATAAGAACTAGTTATTTTTTCCTTTTACGATGTGAACGTTTAAATGATATGAAGTGCATGGAATACCTCGATCAAATAGAATATATAGTATTTTTTAAGATTATAGCAAACAATTATGTGAGGTGGATCAATTAAATCCACTTGACACATGAGTATTTGTCTTGAGCACTTTGAAAGGATTGTGCTAGTTAATGTGTATTACATTGGATTTAAATCTTGTGATCGATTACACATTCTAGTCATGTCTCTTTCATAGTACAATATTTGAATTTAAATTTGAATTCAAATGCATAATTGGCTCTATAATTGTAAGACTTCTTCCCATTTTCATTTTGGACTTGGCATAACCAAAAAGAGTAAGCATAGAGAGGTAACCAAGTGGAAGAAGTTTATAATCTCCGGCGAAATTCTTGGTGGCTTCCGGAGGATTTATTTCTCGGTATATCCATCGCCATTCCCGTGGACAACGGTGCATGATACGGTGTGACAAGCATCTGAGCTCAATGTGTCATAGACACTCCATTAGTAGTGTTGAAGAAGCTTTGAGTATATTTTGGTTCGGTATTACACTTTGAGAGTTTATTTTTCTGCATTGTAGTTGTAACAATCATTTCTTCACTACATTTTAAACTCTACAAATTATATTGGATTACTACTAAAATCTATTTCTGTGAAAATCTATGTTTAAGATTATAGCAAACATAAAGTATTTATTTAACTGTAGAATTCATGTAGCCTATAGGAAGTAGATCCGTAAGATTAGTAACCACATTGTAAGGAAGGCAAGAGGCAGAGTAAGTAACAGCAGATATTTGCCTCCCTTATTGGGGGAGCTAGATGA
>CAIGRB010089365.1:36817-53585 GCA_903798255.1 Fraxinus quadrangulata | reverse complement strand
AAAACCCTCAAAGTTTAATACCAAAAAAAAAAAAAAGACGAAACGTCTATCTAATATGCTGAAAGGTAAAAAGTTCCAATCTCTAGCAGATGAGGGAAAAGACTTACAACTTACCCATCCAATCGGAACCTTTCTCGAACATCAATGAGGTGAGGAGACGTGAACAGCCCGGTATGAAAACCACAATTACGCAATATGGACTCAGTAAAACAGCAAGTTGATCCCTTCATGAAGCCACGATAGAAACATATTCAGCGGTAAACCCATTACCAACAAAAACTCAATTTTGAAAATCATTTCTAATTCAAAAAGTATACCATTCCCCTTTATAACTATGAACCTTTGATAACCAAGAATTACCTTTCCTTTGGTGCCTGCCACATGAATAATCTTCATTTGCTTAATTGGCTTCTCTAATTCCAGAATCTACATTTCATTAATATCAAATATAATCTAGAAAACTCTACACCACTGTGCACCAAATTTAAATTTAACTTTAGCAACTACATAAAGATACCTCAATGTAATCAAATAATAAATCAAAGCTGTCGCCCTTGCTGCTCTCATCAGTACGTCTGCGTTCGGTGATCAATGAAGACAGAGCCTCCATTGCCTCGTCATATGGTGACACTGTTGCATTCTAACCAAGTTTTACGTACCAAAAAAATTACACTGATGGGCTGTTTAACGTAATTGGATGAAAATATGGAATTACGTACCTGGCGACATATTTTATTTGGCGTGAAATTAGTTTAGACAATAAGATTACATAGTGAAAGCACGTAATACGTACACAAATATGTGCATGTGTGCATTTGGAGGAGAGACAGAGGTAGGGAGAGGGAGTGGTGGAAAAGGTGAAAGAGTGGATAAGTAGATCGGGTTAGGATTTATGGAATGGAATATATATATATCATATGAGTTTTCAACTACATATTTCATCAAATCCATACTTTTTATCACGTTTTCAACCATACGTTTCATCAATTTCTATCAAAATTTACCAAAAAAGATGATAAACAATGTTAACAACGGATAAAAAGATGTTTTGAAAAAAATTAGGAGGACAATCAAACCAAACATAATTCAGTCGACATAAAAATGCAATTTTAACAAGATCATGAGCTGCAACGTTTGCTTTATACTAAAACTTCTTCTAATTAGAAAAGGCATTTTTATATAATTAACCAAACGAGTCCAAAAACAACTTTTGACCATTAAAAATTCATTTTAACTTTTTAAAAGTCATGTCAAACGAACTCTTATACTTTGAGACGATCCCATCTAGTATGTGATACCATGTAAAATAACACCTTTTAGGACATGAGGTTTTATAATCTTACATATTAGTTCCTGATTATTATTATTTTTTTTTTAACTTTAATTGGGTTGAAAGCAATGGTAGCAATCAGAGTACGTAAAATGAATACATGTGAGAAATTAATCTAAAAACCCAAATTTATTTTGATTTTATAGAAAAGTAGTAGGTACATGTTTGATGTTGATTAAAATCAGATTTTGATCTTAACTCAAAGTCAAGCAATCAATATTAACCACATATTTCATTGATTTCACAACTTTTCAACCACACATTCCATTAACTTTTGTCAAAATCTACTAAAAATTTTCACCAAACAAGGGCTAGATTCAAAGAATTTTTAAATTATAAATAATATGCTTATATTTATAAATTTTAATGTTTTCTATTATTTGATTGACCTCGAAAACTTTCATTTTATCAGTGACAATATAAGTTTAACCAATTTTATCTTTTGTCATCTAACATAGATTTTCAATACAATTTTGAATTTTCAGATCATAACAATATATTCGATTTTTCAGATCATACGCGAAGCGTAAATTCTTCGTCTAAATCAACCTTAAAATTTCCAAGTGATACTCAAATTTCCAAGCATACAATTCAAAGTGCCATGCATAGACGCCTGTGACTCGATGTCACGAGAATTCACCGCCCAGTCTCCTCAGCCTTCCAATCTATGCAGGGTCAGCCGTAAGGATGTGTAAGCGGTACGAATTCACAGAGCTACATAAACTATAGGTGCCCCATTCGTATATAATTAGTGTTCGCAATTTTATGCAAAAAAAGGCTCTAAAAGCTATAAATATTAGATGTACTTCCTTTTTTTAATTTGGTATATTAATGAGAAAATAAATTTTTAAGTTTGAATTTTCCAATTAATGGCCTCTCCTAATGGTCATCTTTTGCCATTTTTGAACCCACTAGTTAAGAAGGGAAAAATTGATGACTTCCATATTTATTGTGACCTTAAGAAATACTAGAAGTTTAGAATCTTTACAAAAATCGAGTCTGAGAAAAAATAACAGTAAGAATTTTAGGAAAAGTACAATTGTGTAATCGATACGGAATAAGGGGTCGAATAAAGACAACTAAAGTTATGTCTACAATTACACTCTCTCTCGCCATAATACATGTATCCTACAATCTCACAAGAATGTATTTTCTATTTTCGGTCGAAATTCTGAAAACTATAGTAATCTTCCATCTCAGTGCAAGATTTCAACTGGCAACCGAACTTTAGGTAAGGATGTCATATTTTCAGACTTCTATGATCATAGCAGGGGAGGTGAAGGTCACACTTAGCATCACCACCCCAAAAATGCAAATACTACGAGCCACCTTAAATATGTAGCCTGTCATGAGAATTTGTTCAAGTCACGAGAAATTTCACAACCAATCCTATGAGAAGCGTAAATCCTACTGATAAAATCAACCTTAGAATTTCAGAAATGAAGTACGAATTTCCCAATCATACAACGCTGTGAAAGTTCATCATTAAAACTGTAAAAGAAAGGAACCAAGTCGTCTGTAATTGTGAACTTCTGAAAAGGCAAACTAGAAGGTTCAAAACTAATGATCTGTACTTGAGTCATAAAGATGAGAGACCGTTGGCTTTTGCTCCTGCAAGTAAATAGAAAAACAGCTGAAAATATAGTATACACCTGATAAAAATTCATCTTATAGGCATTTGTAACTAAAATATGTTTCCGATTTTTTTCCCTTTTCAATTGCTTGCTGAAATTAATGAATTTCATTACTGTTAATATCACCGCTATATGAATGTGTAATATCTATTAGGTCCTTATCTATTGAGAAAAGAATACCTTTCTTGATCCATGACTAAGGCTGTATCCCATCTAAAGCATTTTAAGTAGTAAGTTGCACCCCTGCCAAATTCGTTTCCTGCATTTCAGATAGAAGAGATGATAAAAGTCTATGGCCAAGACGAAATTTTATGGAACCTAACAAAGGATTTTCAATATGACGAGTCTACTGAGCCTGCATCTCGCCATCGAAAATGTAATGTGATTTTAAAAAAGCTTTGAAGAAACCTTGTGATAAGATCCCGGAAATTACTTGTTTCTATCAGGATGTCAGACCAAAAGTTTCAATTAAATTTGTGTCTTTTGGCTGGTTGATAATCTTTTCAAACATATCCTTTAGCTTGGCATGATGGACCATCTCTTCTAGGATTATATCTTCAATTCCTGCAGCAGGTTTCTTTTGATTCTCATTTTCTTTTGAGGAAGAAGAGAACACTAGCTCAGATAAGCGGTCCTTTTGAGCTTGCCTACAGTACTTATCCCCCTCAGTTGTCCCAGATGTCATTAGATGGTATGTGTAGACTACTTTCTTCTGGCCAAGCCTGTATGCACGGCTTATAGCTTGCCTTTCCACAGATGGATTCCATACAACATCCAGGAGAACTATCCTTGAAGCCCCGATTAAATTTATACCCTCAGAACAGCACTTTGTTGAGGCAAGCATTACCTTTACTTCACTCTGTGGATTGTTGAATAAATTTATCCAGATCTGCCTCTGCTTCTGTTCTAGCTTTCCTTGCATCGTGAAAACTTGCCTTCCGTCCACCCACTCGAAAATTGCCATTAGCTGGTCCTTTATTAATTCTAGAGGCTGAATGTACTGGCTAAATACCAACACCTTTTCATTATTAGCAATGCTGAGGCGGACAAGTTCCAAGAGAAATCTTGTTTTCACACCTTCATTCGGATTAAGCCTACAAGCCTCTAATGCGTCCTGGTCAATTTTGAACTTTTCTTTTTCTGTTGAATGGGATCGTAAGAAAAGGAAAGGGTGCACAGAGATCAATGCTACCTTGTGTTCAAATTCAAAAGTGTTTGGTAAGCCTTCTATCCTCTCAAGTAGGCTCTTTTGTAATGTAGGGGGTCTCAGAAGGATCACGCAGTCTCTCAAACCAGGAAGACTCTGCCGAAGAATGGCGCCTTTGTGTATGTGAACAAATGGTGCTATTGCAGATTTAAGTTTCTCTATCGAAGCATTGTCAAATGGGTCTGCAATGTAAATAGAGTGAGGTCCTTTATATTTTCCCCTCATTTTTGTCCCCCTGGAAGTGATCATTTCTGCAAACTCTCTCTCTTTTCCAACTGTGTCAGCAATTGCTGGTCTTACTAGGCGCAATGTGTTGAAGAGCTCCGCAAAGTTGTTCTGAAAAGGAGTCCCAGAAAGAATGACACACTTTTCTGTCTTGAGTTTCAGGAGCGTATTCCAGATACTGCTTCGGTCGTTGCGAGGAGTGTGCCCTTCGTCGAGAATAACCAATCCAGGATTTTCAAGAAGTATCTTCTTCAGAGGTTCATACTCCTCGTCAACAATGCTTCTCTTTCTCTTCTTCATCTCTTTCCCCTTAACAATTTCTTCTCCAGCCAGCTTTTCATAAAGAGTATAGCTGATTCCCAAAACACTTGGCCTTTTATCCCATGAATATACTTTTACCCAACGAATTGCATTCTTGTCGCGGCATTTTCTTTTGGGCAGATGTTTGAGAGCCAACTTGTTTTCCTTCCCGGAGAACTCAAGACTGCCTAGGTTATGGAATGGGAAATTAACTTCCCATTTCCTGAACTCTTCTTCCCAAGTGAGGAGCATACTGGCTGGAGCAATAATCATAGGTCGGCAGTTTGGAAACAATTTTAAATATGTCTCCAAGAAAACAATAGCCAAACGGGTTTTTCCAGTGCCGGGAGCATGAGATATGATGCATCCCCCCACTCCACTTGGATCAGAAGTCCTCAGTTCTGTGAGATCAATGCTTCCGGCTAAGTTCTTCCACAAAAACTCAAAGCCTTCTTGCTGATGTTTGTACAGGCCTTCTCTGAGACGAGGACTTAAATTCCAAACGGATCCTTCAGCTTTACTGATGAAACCTGTAACATTATCCACTGATGATTCTAAATCAAGTCCATCAGGCATATATAACTTCTCTTTGTCAGAACATCTTTTCCTGTCTGATTCTCGGTAGGTTTTCTCCATCTGCAAGCGTAGAATAAAAAAGTTTCACACAAGCAAGTTCATAATTCAATCAAAGAGGATTGTAGGACTAATCAAATCAAAATACTTACCCATGGGGGCATTAATTCTTCCGGTTCACAATCCACATAAGGACAATACCTGCATCTTACACCAATGTCATCTTGTAAGGCCAAACAGTGCAACCCTCTAGAGCATCTGTCGTGTTGAGTCTCTTTAGCATCAGGATCTTCTGCAATTTTTTTATCATTCTGTTGGCCATTATCAGAATGGTTAGTCTTTGCACAGCTTTCTCAAACATGCTGATGAAACATTAATTCTTGATTCACAAACAAACAACAAACTGCCCAGCTGGAATAATGAAATACCAGACTAATGGACCCTTGGATATGTTTCCAGGATTGTATTATAAACTAATAATTGGATGATACGACTTCTAGCACACCCATATCGGAAATTTGATACTGAATTTTTCTCCTTTTTTTTTTGGTAAAAAATAAGTCATTAAAAAGTGGTCGATAACTAGAAAATCTAGAACAGAGAAGCCTTTTCTGGCAAATAAGCAGATGAAGAAAATATATGTAATTATAATTATTTCCAAACATTTATATTTTTCATCACAAATGTTAGTCGATAATAGTCAAAGATTAATCCCCTGATAACCTAGTCAAAGGAATTTAGATAGCTTCTATATGATAATTAATTGTTTCTTGAAAATTTCATACCAAGTGAAAGCAGATCTCTATTTCACATTTCCACGTACTGTTTCTGGTCTAAAGTAAGAAGAGAAATCCTCTTTCGGGATCTTTACCAAATATTTTGGAGAAAATGCAGATTCAAAATGATACGTATGGAACTGACTCGAATATTTAAAGTGGTTCATTTCCATGGAAAATAGTTGCTTAGAAGTTTCAATTTTCAAGCATTTTATTGATGTTCTACAATGATAAGGTCAATAACAAAGTGCAAGTCATTTAATCAGTCAAACTTTCAACTTCCCTAAACATAACAGAAAAAATTACTTTCATATTATACACATTTAATGCTGGACTTACCTCATGGCAATTGAAGGAACCCATTTCCTCTAATGTGAGAGCTAAGCATGCTTCAGCAAACAAACCTTCCACCATTTTGTCATATTCTGATTGTTCAGTCGGTTTTGGGACCTCATCTTCGAATCTGAATTTCAAAGGAAGAGTATATTGAGGTGATGTTTCCTTCTTAGCTTCTTCATCGCTTTCTTCCTTGTCAAAATAAGATTCCTTATTCAGTACAGAATCTGAGAGAATTCTGATGAAATCGTAATGCTTTTGAAAAGTAACTGGCTTCTTTTTTGTTGGCTGCATAGTTTCTTCCTTTTTTTCACCCATCTTATCATCCACGAGGTTTTCATCATCGCAATGCGAAAGGTCTCTCTTCTTTGAGGTATGTTTTGCAACAGATCCTTTCAAATTACTGTAATCTTCAGTCGTTTTGTCTTGTAGATTATGTTCCATGGAGGAGAGTGATGACTCCACATCATCAGAAGAATCAGAAATCTCCACTGAGTAATGTTCATGATCCACACTATCAAATCCACTGTCACTAGGAGAAAGCAATTCATCTGATGAACCCAAACTAGTTCTGTCAACTTTCGATTGATCTTTTAGAATTCCCTTCTTCAATCGAGTCTGACTTGCAATCAGACGTCCGCTTCCATGCGATAATATTTCATCTCCTTGGGAGGAAGCAACTTCATTGTCATATAGACTAATAGTTTTCTCACTGTCTCTGCCAGAACCAGTACTACGTTGGACAGAACCTGCTCTTTTGTTTTTGTTTTCATCAATTTCCTTCCATTCAGATTGGTTCTCACAGTCTATCAAACAGAGAAAAAAAATTGTAAAAAAATTGAATGTAACCTTTTATGTCTTCATGCTGAATGAAAAATGATTTTAAAAACTCCCAAAGCATAAAAATACAATTTTTAAAAGCAATCATAATAAGAAACTATGCTACTGTCCACCTAATTGTAGTTGACAAACGGAAATAGACAGGATATATATTTTTGCTCGTACCTCTAGCATTTTCACTGCAATAGGCCACAGAATCTCCTTCATTATGTCCTTGCCACGTAGAGAAGCTTCTCATGGGTGAAGATGGTTGTTCTTTTCTTCTGAACTCAGCTTCATCAATTCTTTCAATCTCAATTTCCTCAGAACTTGCATCTTCATTTTTGTTCCCTACAAGGATACACTAAAATTTAGGAAAACCAACTGTTTGTGTTAATTGGCAAGTCTGTAGCCAAACATTTTTCACTGTAACGTTGCTGTCTTACGTATCAGATATCTGATAAGTTGAAGATAAGAATATCTTTTTGCTCGTACCTCTAGCATTTTCCCTGCAATCAGAAGCAGAATCTACTTCATTATATCCTTGCCCAGTAAAGGAGCTTCTCATGGATGAAGATAGTGGTTGTTTTCTTCTGAACTCAGCTTCATCAATTCTTTCAATGTCAATTTCCTCAGAACTTATGTCTGCATTTGTGTTCTCTACAAGGAGACATGAAAATTTAGGAAAACCTACTGTTTCGTANCTTGTGATCTAAATTCACCAGCATTGTCAAGACGAATAGTCTTAATTGAGTAATCGAGGAATTGCACTCGTAATTTTATAATTTGAGTAAGTAATCTAGCAAAGCTACATTCTTAGTGAAAAATAGGCAAACGTGTGACCATTTAGTAAAATAGTCAATAAATACTATAAAATAATGAAATGGTCCACATAGTAGGTATATTGGCCCCCCCCCCACACACACACACACACAAGGAATCAGAAAATTGCACATTTCCTCATAGTTGGCAATTTCTAGGAAATAATCATGACGAAGGAATGGATTGGTTCTAATAATTTTGAAGAGCTTCAAATTCTTAAAATGAAATATCACTATCATAAATGTGTGATCTTGACTAAAACTTTAATGTGACAAAAATTACTAGTGAAATTGTGCAACAATTCAAGATCCAAACAACAATGACCAGATAAAATGAGAAATTCAAAATCATCACCTTTTTTAACAAGCAAGCTCTCCTTCAAGTGTCTTGAGGAAACAGAGTTCTTCATGTCAAAATTTTCTTCATCTGAACTTCTGTCACCAGCATCCCATGAGAAAGAGGATTCATGCATATCAACCTGTGGTACATTTTTGCTCACACCTCTAGGATTAGTAGAGTTGGCTGCAGAATCTCCTCTTAATTCTTGCCTTATTGAGGACCCTTCCTTGAATGCAGAATGCATTTTTTCACTTCTGAACTCTGCTTTGTCAATTTTTTCAATCTCAATTTCCATGGAATCCATTTCTTCATTTCCATTCCCTGTTGAGAGACATAAATATATATTTAATCTACTCCATGAATTATTATCAAAGATATGTATACATTTTTGAACGTAACATTACCATTAATTTCTTCAAAGTGACTACTTCCTTATTATCCGAGATCTGAAAGTTCAAAACTAAAGAAAAGGAGGGAATTGGCGATAAAGCACTCTTTCATTGTTTGCTTTCATGTGCTCGTGTTACAAGATTTTAAAGCGTGATTTCTCCTTTTCGGCTTAAATAAGGGGGAAAAGGTAAAAGAGGCAAATCTGAAAGTGTTTAAAGGTATGTGCTAGAATATGCCATGTACACATCCTGTGAAATGAAGAAATATTAGGATGAAGCTGTGATGCCATGGGATGGTAAGTTTTAAGAAAAAGCCTTAAGAAAATAAGGTTTCCGCACCCTATATTGCCCCCCTAAGGTGCAAATCCTGGTTCCCTAAAAGCTATACACAAAGAAATATTCCACTTATCAGTATGACGAAATGCCATGGCTTCTTAACTATTGCTGCACCATCAATATGTCTTGCCAGTTATTAAGTTTGCTCTCTGTAAAATACTCGTTTGGACGAGGGCTCCCAGACCTGTACTAGAAGAGGAAGCAAAACCCATGCTGATGAATAACCCCAAAAATTTGTCGAGTAAATATGGAAGGTATAGGTTTGTTATGAACAACCCAATATCGAATACATATAATAATGAGCAAAAAAAAAGCATTTTTCCATGCTTCGAGACATGCTGAGCTCCACATATTCATGTACAGTAAAAAAAAGGGGGGATCGATTCTGTAAAAGATGGGATCAGTAAATGGAAATTCACTGAGATTTCATCTTTGTGAGATCTTCAATAGTGTACCGAGGGTGGCTTTTAATATCAGCAAAAGAACGTTTTCCCGTACTTCCAGACATGCTGACCTCCACATATTCATGTACAGTAAAAAAATGGGGAATTGATTCTATAAAGAGTAATGTTATTTAACACCAGATGGTAATACTAGTGACATTAAATAAAAGTTCAATTAAATACGGGGAATTATGATCTATTTAATATGACATATGACACCTAGACTGGTGTTCAACACCACTTAGCATTTTTCTTCTGTAAAATATGGGATCAATAAATGGAAATTCATTGAGATTAACTTCACGTATATTTCATAGTTAGGACAGAGGTGCTCCCTACTTCAAGAGACATGTATGGTTGCCAAAAATCCTTAACACATATACAAGTTCGTATGCCCTGACCTCTTTTCTAGAGAACTTTCATTTACTAAATCCTCTCAGTTTGGCATTCGTAGCTAAAATATGTTGGCAATTTCTAGAAAAATAATCATGAGGAGATAATGGATAGGTTCTAATAATTTTCCAAGCTTCAAATTCTTAAAATGAAATATCACTATCATGGACACGTGATCTTGACTAAAACCTCAATGTGACAAAATTACTAGTGAAATTGTGCAAAATTCAAGATTCAAACAACAATTACCAGATAAAATGAGAAATTCAACACTATCACCTTTTTCTACAAGCAAGCTCTCCCTGTACAAGCTTCTCGAGGAAACAGAGTTCTTAATGTCAACATTTTCTTCATCTGCACGTCTGTCGCCAGCATCCCGTGAGAAAGAGGATTCATGCATATCAACCTTTGGTAAATTTTTGCTCACACCACAAGGATTAGTAAAGTTGGCTGCAGAATCTCCTTTTGATTCTTGCCTTATTGAGGACCCTTCCTTGAATGCAGAATGCTTTTTTTTATTTCTGAACTCAGCTCCGTCAATTTTTTCAATCTCAATTTCCTTGGAATTCATATATTTGTTTCTGTTCCCTGTTCAGGGACATAAATATATATATTTAATCTACTCAATGAATTAATTATCAAAGATGTGTATTGTTGACACTTTTGAACGTAACATCACCATTTATTTTTCTAAGTGACTACTTCCTTATGTAAAAGAGATCTCAAAGTTGAAAAGTAAGGAAAAGGAGGGAATTGACAATAAAGCACTCTTTTATATTTACTTTCCTGTGCTCGCGAAATCTTCGTGTTATAAGATTCTAAAATGTGCTTTATCCTTTCCGGCTTAAATAGAGAGGAAAAGATGGGATCAATAAATGGAAATTCACCAGATTAACTTCACATAAATTTCATGGTTAGGACAGAGGTGCTCCCTACTTCAAGAGACATGTTTGGTAGCCAAAAATCCTTAATGCATATACAAGTTCATATGTACTGGCTCTTTTCTAGAGAACTTCCATTTACTAAATCCTCTCACATTGGAAAGGGAGATTCCAGAAGAAACTACACCCGTTAAAAATGTCATGAAGAAGCAATATAACCAGAAAGACTCGATTCTCTCGTCCAGTTTGCATAAAATATTAAAATTAAAGCTTATATGATAGTCTTTTGAACAAATTAAATTAGAAAAGCTTAAACAGGAGCAGACATTGCTAAAACTACAAAAGATTTGCAAGGGGCATCCAGAATTTAATCACATGGTTTATAAGTAAAATCTAGTTGCAATCCAAGCCATTCAAATGTTTTTAAAAGGTACCCAAAGTCTTTTTCTTCTGTCTTTGATGGCGACGTGATGCAGAATTGCCATGCACTGTGCCAATTTCCTCCACATCCCCAGAACTACAAGAACTCCCCTGTGCCACCCCAAAGTAGATCTTCCTCCTTGATCTTGTCCGCTTTCCGACACTTGAGTAGAATTCCCTGGTTGCTGCATCATAGTCCTTTGGTAGAAAATTACTCTGCTAAATATAGAAAAATGTTAGTTCAAAGTTTGTAACGGTAAGATTTTGAAGTTCTTCGGGATACAATGCAAACAACTACATGTTCTGTGAATTCACAACCATAAGAAATAAAGAGCACCATACATTACAGAGTAAACAGGTTCCATTAAAATCTGGAGTTTCAAGATACCAGTACAAAATGCAAGAGGAAACAATTTCTGGTTTCTGTATGCACCACAGGCTTTCAGCGTAAGGAATGAGAGAGCTTGCAAGTGAAAGAAATAACAGAGCCCTATGCCGAGCTCAATGGGTCCCTAACGACCCTCCTGGATTCTTGAAAGTCCGTCTGTTACCAATTTTAAACTGGGAAATTTTAAAGATTTTTTCCCTTACAAATTTACGTTCAAGAACTTTTTTTTATTAATGAAGATATAAATAAATGTGGAAATTACACTAAAGCATCTAAAGATCACACTTCAAAAATAAGATATGAAGCATATTCAATCAAAAATCAAGAAACAGTCTAATATTTTAATATTAATAATTATATTACAAATTCAACACCCACCAAAACACTCACTTCACCCAATTTCAAACCCTAAATCATTTTAATCCATTCTCTCTCTCACTCACCCTCTCCCTCTCAACGCAGCCGGAATCCTCCCACTCTTCCTCTCCTCAACGAAGCCGGAATCTCCTCTCTCACTCTCCCTCTCCTCAAAGAGATCCATCGGTGACGTCGCTGCGTGCAGCGCTCAAAAGCGCTGCTAACGTGGTGAAAGTCGGCGTCGCGGCAGTTGCGGCGCTGCGCACGATTCTGTGCTCCAATTGCCAACGCAGCGATGACGCTGTGCGCGCTGCTCTGCATGCTACAGACGACAATGACGGCGTGGATGTGGTTTTAGGGACGGCGACGATGTGGATGTGGTGTTTCTTCCCTCCGATTTGTCTGGGGTGACTTCGCGCTCCAGTCACCGCTGCTATGATGGCAATGTGTGCGCTGCTCTGCGGGCTACAGTTGTCGCTGCAGCGGCGGTGACGTGGTGTTTCTTCCCTCCGATCTGTTGTAGGTTGTTTTGGGTGTTGGCAGTAAGGTGATGGTGAAAATCTGGCGTTTTTTGGGGGTAGTTGGTGATGGTTTGCAAATTGTGAGAATGTTTGTAGTTGGGTAGTGGTGGTTGTGATGTTGACTGTGGTGGTGAAGTGGTTGTGATGTTGACGGTGCTGGTGCTGGTTGGGTGGTGGTGGTCGATGGCAGCGATGATGGTGCTGGTGGTTGACGGCGATAGTGATGTGTTGATGGTGATGTTGTGGTGTTGATGGTACTAGTCGTGGCGGTGGCGGTGGCGGTGTGAGGCAGAAATGATCCTGACAAACTACATGGTTGATTTGTGTGATCAAATTTGACAGTGGATTTGTTCCATATTTGGCGCCCACTCTCGTCTTATTCCCATTTCCATTCTCATTCTCATTTTTCTCTTTTTCTTTATTTCAATCACATATTCTCCCAATAAAATAATATTACACAAAAATTTAAAATTTTTCATAACTTTTCCACCATACATTCTCTCATCAATCATTATTCCAAAAAATTTATTCTTCAAAAAATGAGTGTCAAACACCCTCTTAGATTGAGGGTGGGGTGAAGTATTGGTGTATGTTATCAACTATTTAGCCTCCGTTTGACACTTTTTTTTTCTTCATTTCAATCATACATTCTATCAATAAAATAACATTACACATAAATTCAAATTTTTCACTACTTTTTAACCACACAATCTTCCATCGATCACTATTTCAAAAATTATTTTTCAAACAAAATGAGTGTCAAACAGGGACTTAATTGTAACCTAAAAATTCGATAATTCGTAATTGAAAAATTATTTATGACCAACTAATTTAAAAATATGTAACTATTAAATAAGTTGTGACCTATAAAAATTACGATTGATAACCAATAAATAAATTTGTGATCTATAATATTTTTAATTTGTGATCAAAAAATAAGTTGTGGCCAGTTAATTTGATAATATGTGATCAATAAATAAGTTGTTCTATAAGTATACAATTGTGATCATTATTTGTATAACTGTAACTTTAATATATTTAATTAATAAAATACTTTTAATTATTTACTTATCACATGATCTTTGAAAATTTAAACATAATGTCTGAATTTTAAATTGGCATATACTTTACACATGAGATATGAATTTTTCCTAAAATAAATATCATATGTATCGATATATAAATTTCTAATCATTAGAAAACTTAAATTGTTTTTGTCAAGAAAAATCTACAACACTTGAAAAATATTAGAGATGTTCAATTGTTTTAAAAAATCAATTATAAAAGTTGTTTAAAATTTAAAACATTTACAACCTAATCTAATACAATTTAATATTTCAATTACGTAGAACTTAGCCCCTGTTTGAGCCACATTAAAATTTTCATTCTCATTATTCTGCTCATTTTCAACCACATTTTTTCAATAAAATAATATTTTTCATCACGTAAATAATTTTTTATTCTTTTTGAACCACACATCCTCCATCAATCAACTATTCAAAAATACATTCTTCCAAAATAATGTGGGTCAAACACACCCTAAGTCCAAAATGAGTTTTTGGATTTAAACTATCACGCAAACATTTGCGAAATCAATCTATAAGTCCAAACAAATAGCATAGTTGTAGAATTCTAACAAACAAAATGGATTCGAATAATTAATAAATAATTTGCTCCACCGTGTACAACTTTATTTTATCAATTGCAACCTAAGTTTAACCAAATAAACCTTTTGTTATTAAACGTTGATTTTGAATGCAATTATAGTCAATAATTCTAATAAAATGAGTAATAATGAATGCGCGGGAAATTGAATTAGAAGACGGGTAAACGATTTATACCATTTTTTTTTCTTTTTCGTTGAGCAAAATAATTCAATCCCCTCTGATGTAGCTCCAATTTCGGGTTACAAACTGAAATGTACAAAAATATCTATAAATATTTGTATCGAACAATTACTTATATTGAATCTGTTGCAATAAATAGGAGAGTTTAGTAATAAAAATAATCATAAAGAAAGAAATGTGAAATTTCTAAAATAATATTTTGCTTGTAAATCTTTTTTCTTAAATTTTATTCCACTATGCTTAAATTACACTTTTTTTTTAGAAAACTTTTTAAAATTAATTGGCTTTAAGTAGGTCCAACAAAGTACTGATTATTGCCATTATAAGCTGGTTCGATTCAAGAAATAAACTTTTATAGCAGACTCGTAGACGTGTCTACTACAAATTCACATACGGGTCTAGCTACAAATTTTCAACAACCATTATTTTTCTAATAGATTTGAAAGCACGAGAATCTCGATTTTCATCCTACAATTAATCCGACATCGCTACCATCAAACACATTTAGCGACATAAATCATCTACAAGCTTAGCAATGATTTTCCAATGGCTATTATATTTTTTTAAAGCCACAAAAAGTTACCGGCATATTTAGTGACGACAAGAACTGGTTTGTTAAAATTGTCGCTAATCGGTCGAAAATATAAAAAATTATAAATTGTATGGATGACCTTTAATGACGATAGACTTTTGGTAAATGTTAAAGAATTAAAAAAAAAAAAAATTATCAAGAGGCACACAACCAAAAAATATTTATTAAAATAAATAAACTGTATAAATATTTCTGATTTCATATAAATTTTTTGAAGAAAATATTGATCTAGTTGAGCTCCAAATGGTTTTAATGCACTGAATTAGCCACGCAACTAATATGTAAAAACATTTGGTACGATAAAACAATTTGTAATAATGATCACCGTAATAGTTGCTGAGCTTTTGAAGTCAAGATTTCGTTAATAACAATGAAATGATACGTTAATAGCTTTATTGAATGGGCATATGGCTAGATAATTCAAAGACGTCAATAGTTATAATTAATAGCGACGAAATGCATAACAATTAACAAAAATAAACGACGAAATTAGATCATTCATTAGCTAGTTTAGCGATGAAACCAACCGTCACTAATTCCATCATAAATCTAATATTCATTTTTCATGACAAAAATCCACGATGGATGTGGTGACTAAGAATATCTCTTACTAAAATATGTTACTAAATTTGTCTCAACGACATGATGACAATGCACGAGTTTTGGATATTTTCTATTATTTGATTGACCAGTCACCACATTCAGGTTAATTTTATTAATGACAAAATAACTTTAACCAAATATGCCCTTTGTTAATCAAATATTGATTCCCATAGCAATTTTATAGTCAATTTCTAACGATAACTAGTACACAACAACAAGCACGTGCAATGAAATTTTGAATTAGAGTAGAGATGCGTACCTTTTTTGCAACTCGATGAAAACAACTTCTATCCCTTTGAGCTAATAGATTCTGTCAAATTTAATCGTTACTTTGATTTTCAAGTACTTGACTGAAATGCACGCAAATATTATCAATGCGACATCTTGAAAACTACTTCATGCATCAAGATACTGAATATATTTCAATAGATAGGAGAAGTTGGAAATAAAAATACAGGAAGAAATTTGATTTTCTAAAAAAAACATACAACATATTAGGAACTAAGTGGAGTATTATAAATGTTAATAAATATTTGTACATTAATTCTTATTATAATTAGTTGACTTTAAATGTTTCCCAACAAAATATTACGAGTTTGAATTTTCTCTATGTGCATTAATTATTGTCATCGTTTGAAGGTTTTGCAAATGATGGTAAACAAAATAACTCTAGATCCAGTTCTATGACTTCCAAAAAAATAATTCTTGTTCGAGTTTTTCATATCATACATATATACATTTTCACGAGCTCAAATTTCATCAAACAATTAATCGAGCTTCAACACCATAAAAAAAACTATGGCGAAAGAAATAACTCACAGACTTAGCAACAAATTTCCAATGGCAATTGTTTTCTTATTTTTTCAAAGCAAAAAAAAAAAAACTTTCTCGCAGATTTAGTGATGACAACATATGGTTAGCTAGGAAACTGTCACTAACCCATAAAAAGTACTGAAAAAATTAAAAATTCTGCAGATGTCCTTTAAATTAATGATAAAAGATGTTCTGTAAATATTAATAAAAAATTAGAAGGAAAAAAAAAAAGATAAATAAAATTACCGAGAAGCATATGACAGTAAAATGTTCATGAAAACAAATAAACAATTGTATATATTTATCTAAAACCTTACCTGTATAAATCAGCAAAAGAGTAGCCTTTCAATAACCAATGTACTCGAAAACCAGCAAAAACACATATAGGGAGGGAGGGAGGGAGGGGGAGAGAGAGAGAGAGAGA
>CAIGRB010089365.1:0-34487 GCA_903798255.1 Fraxinus quadrangulata | reverse complement strand
CCTTATTTTTCGAAAATTCATTTTCAAAAATATTAGTCCAAAAACATTTTCAGCGTTTTGTAAAACTGAAAATTGAAAATAATAAATCAAACGCACCATAAATGTTTCGAGTGCTCCTCCACATCACAGAGCGATCACCATTGGTCCCAGGTTTCTCTAGCACTTATTCGGTATCCTGATTGAAACCTTAAAGAGGCCTGGTCAGGGAAAATAGTCTAGTTGATAAGATTCGACGATTGGAATGCTCTTTGGGTCGGATAAAAAACTAACTCAAGAACACAAGAGAAGTGCTCTAGACAAGAATATATTTTATGGTATCCATAAATTTTTAATTACACATACAATTAACTTCTATCAAAATCTATTAAAAATAGTGAAACCAAACATGAGTTAAATGTCATCTGCATGGTTGGTTAGCTGATGGATACTGATCAAGTCATAGAACAAACTTGTAATCAACCAACTAAGACACTGTTTGACGGTTTTTTTTTTTTTCAAAATTATTTTTTTCTACGTACTCATTTTCGTTCGAATATATACACAATAAAATATTATGCACGTAAATCAAAAATTATTCCTTACCTTTTAATCACACATTCTCCAAACATTCATTATTCAATTTTATTATTTTTACCAAATAATGGCCACAAATAGGGGCTTAGGTGCGTCAGGGTTCATTTATTTTCTAGCATGTCGGGCCTTGCATTGTTATTTTTCTAATTTTTTGTTATTTTGTAAACATAAGAAAAGAAATTTACACGAACAAATCATTGGCAAGAAGACACCAACCTACCTAGCATAATTCGAGTTTAAGTGTTGAATTGTCACGAATTTGAGCGGCTCAACCTTATTACATGAGTAAATAGTTACATCACGAATATTCCCCAATATTTAAATTGCGCATTTGCTTACAAGCATGGAATTGCTACTAACTATTCTCTTTATCTCTTATGACTGAGTCGTGTAATTTTTAATTTAAACTTAAAACAAATTAGACTATAGATGGTCAATAATTTTGAGCTCATATTCTACGTTCACAATACTTCGGTTAACAAATCGTAACAAATTGACATAGTCTTCCAAGTCGAATAGAGTACTTATGTTTGATTTCTATTAGATTAATCCCTTTGATTAACTATCCTTAGCCGAAAGGAAATACAGAAAAATATCAATTATATGGGATCGACGACCTTTTCAAATGGGACTTATACAACATTAGAAACAGATCTTAGAATTCTTTTTAAAGAAAAAAAAACAAACGATTAATTTCATTTATATTTTTCACTACTCCCTAATTTTGCACTAAAAATTCTATTAATTAGAAAAATAATTTTTATATAAATATTTTATTTAACTACCATCTGTTTGGCACTTAGCAAACTACGGTACACGTGGCGCGAAAAGCAACCGCATTGATTTCTTTTCCAATAAACTAGCGGTATCCCGCCTAATCTTTCGTTTCGAACTAGCCACGTCATCGGAAAAGACCCAAATCACCTGCCGCGGCGCCTCGTGACGTATAGAGTTACAGTTATACACGGACTCTTATTCCTCTATAGAAATTCGATCTAACCATTCATCTTCAAATCCCTATTGATTTGCAGGAATCTATTTATTATTGTTGAGAGCGACATCGAGAAGTAATGGAGAGTGTTGGTTCGGCTCGCGCATTTGTTAGAGACGTTAAGCGCGTCATAATCAAGGTGGTTTTTTTCTTTTCCTGTTTAGTCATTTTTTTTCTGTTTAGTGTATATTAAATTTGTACTGCGGATTATATTGGGTGCTTTTTTTATTATTTTATTTTTCTCTTTCTTTCTAATTTATTTGAATTGATGGGTTGTTGATGCCGGATTCAAATGACGATTTGCATTTAGTTGAATTCTATAAAATTGACGTCTTTTCTTTAACAACGTACTCTGATTTTGGAAATTGTAATGTATCATAGAGTTTAAGGTTTATCTGAGACTGCTTCATTATTTATATTTTTTGCAAGTTCTGTGTTAAGATTGATATGGGTATCAGGACATTAGTGTTTTGTTGTTCTCAGTGTTATGATTGTCATAGATTGCAAATGGACTGAGTTGCTTTTGAAATGAAATTGGTCGATCATTCTTTTTTTTTATACTAATATTTGTGATACTGACAATAGTCAATGGCTCCTACATTTAGAATTGTGAATTTATGGTTGATCAATTAGCTGTTGAATATTTATTATTTGGACTAGTGTGTAGAACCACTTGATCTAAAACTAAGCTATTAAACAAGGCTACATGTATATCATATAATCTTATTTTCAACATGCCCCTTCATGTGTAGGTGGGATATAATTTTTTGTGATTAAAGACTGACACGTGGACGTTTTTTAATAAATAGGTGATTGCGAGACTTGAATCTAGGACATTTGCTTGCTTTGAAATCATGTTGAACCACTTGATCTAAAAGTTCAAGCTATAAGATAAGGCTATATGTATATCATTTAAATTCTTACCTTCAACATAGTGACGTGGCATAAAGTGAGAATTTTGGTGTTGGATATTGATGAGGCACCACGAAGAACTGAAAATGATTATATCAGTAATTTGTTGTAAGAATACAGAACAGAAGTTGATATAATGTGAATGCATTGTTTATATATTGAAGACAATAGTGCTACTGTACTGTGAACAAAAAATAGAATATACGAATAGATTTTTCTTCTCTCATCTTTCCTTTTATCCATTGCCTTCTTTCTGCTATTCTTTTAATCCTATTTATTCTGTACCTAAACAAATACTAAAGGCTGAGTGTCATTATTTTCATCCTTTGCAATTTGTACGTCTCTTTAAATTCGGCTCCACCTCACATTAACTAATTTGAAATCTTGGCATTTTGACACATTGTTGCTACACTTATTTATAATAATCGAAGGTTGGAACTGCTGTTGTCACTCGAGTTGATGGGAGATTAGCACTTGGAAGGTTAGGAGCACTCTGTGAGCAGGTGACTAGGACTCAGATGTTTATGGATTTATGCCTAACTTTGATTCTTTATTTGAGTTAATGCTTTAATAGGGATTTCTTACATTGTTAAACTGCAATTGAAAATGCAGATTCTAGAACTGAACAATCAGGGATATGAGGTTATTTTGGTGACATCAGGAGCAGTTGGTGTTGGTCGTCAACGGCTTCGATATAGGAGATTGATTAACAGCAGGTTTCTGACCTACTTGTGCTGACTTGGAGTTTGGTTTGGTCAAATTGGGAAACATACTGATGGACTCTTTGCTTTCTAATTTACCAGAAGACAATTATGTCACTAAGATATTTAATGGACCCTAAAGATGGAATCCATTCTATTAAATTTCAGGCGTTTGCAAGAAAATACTTATTATGAAAATGACTGTAAACCTTAACTAGGTAGTGTAGAGTTTTTTCTTTTTAGTTTTGTTTCAGTTGTCAGCCACTAATATTATGTGACTTCTGGGTATTCACAGCTTTGCCGACCTCCAAAAACCACAACTCGAACTTGATGGGAAAGCTTGTGCAGCTGTTGGACAAAATGGTCTCATGGCTGTCTATGATATTTTGTTTAGTCAGGTGAAATCATTTAATAGGTTGTTTTATGCTATTTAAAAAAATAACCTTAGATGGTTAGGTGCTATTTTTATTCACATTTCTCTGGATCTTGAAAATTCTGTTTTTCTTTTTCAGTTGGACGTGACATCAGCACAGCTTCTTGTGACTGATAATGATTTTAGAGATCCAAATTTCAGAAGACAACTCAATGAGACAGTAGAGTCTTTGTTGTCTCTGAAGGTTGTTCCTATATTTAACGAAAATGATGCAGTCAGTACAAGAAAAGCTCCTTATGAGGTATGCTTGTATGCTTTGTTTCTTATTGTATCTTATTGCTTTCATTATTGAATCAACAGTTTAATTAGGTGCGTGCTATATACACCCACCCTTTTGGTACTCACTAGTCACAATATGGGCAGCAAGGGCTGTCAACATCCTATATTATATGTTTTTAATAGTCTCAATTTTGACAGCAGCATAGCTCATTCCTATTTCTAATATGCCACTAATCTGTAGGACTCTTCTGGAATATTTTGGGATAACGACAGTTTAGCAGCTCTACTAGCACTGGAGTTAAAAGCTGACCTCCTTGTTCTGTTGAGTGATGTAGATGGTCTTTATAGCGGGCCTCCAAGTGATCCACATTCAAAGCTAATTCATACATACATTAAGGAGATGCATGAGGGCTTAATTACTTTTGGAGACAAATCTCGGGTTGGAAGAGGGGGTATGACTGCCAAAGTAAAAGCTGCAGTTCATGCTTCTCATGCTGGTGTCCCTGTTATTATCACCAGGTAAACTGCATTCCTTCGTAGAAATGATTCAATTTTGAATCAAAACATGCATCAAATTTTCTTATTTTCCATGCTAGAGACTAAAGTACAATGATGTTTGCATTTGTTTTACTTCCTGTAAGTGGTTTTTTCATTCTTACTTCCTATCAAAACAACATAATTTTATCTAAGTAGGAAACTAAATTACACAGATTATGGAACTAAAAAAAAAAAGGGAAAGTATAATAATCACATAAGTTGGAGAATTAATTTCTTGATATTTTTCGATCAATCAATAACAGAAATCCAAAAATTAACTGATATTCTTAGTCATTCAATCATCAAGATGAGGGTATTAATTCCTCTATAGTCTTTACTCTATTCTTCAATTGTCAGGGAAATAATTCCATCTCAATCATATCTGTCAACACAATGAATTCTTCAACAGAATTGTTTTCTAGTGGTCTGTTTAGATTTATCCGAAGTCAAACACTTTTCTCTTATTTAGTTAGATGGAAAGACCATGAAGTGTTATGAGTAGACGACATTGTTGGATGAAAATTTTCTGAGGGTCAACTTCGGGAAATACTGGCAGTGGTATTGATTAATCTTTTTTTTTTGTGTGTGTGGAAACATGGAAAAATAACAGTGCTAATAATTGAAATCATTTTTCCGACTATTTTGTACCATTGAATTTTGAGGAATGTTTTCCCCAATCCAGTCGCAACATATGCACAAATGATTCTAGTTTCTAGTCCTTGCAATTGGTACGAGGTAGTTTTCAGATCTTTTAATCAGGAATTGATAAACTTGAAGCATTAAGGTATATTGAAAATTGAAAAGAGCAGTTTGTAAGTGTGCTGATGTAGATAGCTGCTTATAAACCTGATATAGAGGAAGCTCCTTATAAACCTTCTAGATGAGATTAAAGAAATTTTCTGTATTCCATAATAGTTCATTATCATGATGGATGCCTTATATTCAGTTTTGTACTTTGATATAAACTGTAAGACACCAAAAGTGTATTGATGATTATTCATGATACAGAGAAATATCTCATGAAAGTGTTTCTCATTTTCTTTGTTTGTTAGGAAGATAGGAAATAGCTTAGGACATCTATGGTTCTAATTGTCACATTTTATAGAAATTAGTTCCACCATATTTATCTAACTAGTTTCAGTAAATACAAAGCCATCCGGAACTAGCCATATTTGTTATAACTTTGTTCGTATCCATGAAGAAACATCGATGACGGATTCTATATATTTAACAAATTCAAATATTTTAGCTAAAAGAAGAAGTTGATTCTTGTTTTCGCTAATGAAAGATGGTTACATTGGATGGCTGTTTTACTAAGCATTATCTAGTCTTCACATGTCATTTTGTAGGGAAGCCATCTGGAACTAACTATATTTGTTCTAACTTGATGTAATCTATATATCTATCAAATTCAATATTTTTAGCTAAAAAAAGAAGTGATTTCTTGTTTTTGCTAAAGGAAAACGGTTACATTGCATAGCTGTTTTTAGGTTACTAAAACTATCAACTAACTGAATGTCAATTGAGCTGTAACTATTCCCAACCATGTCAAGACAACACATTGGTGTCAGAAAATGATAAATAATTAAAATTTGAACTCTGCTTATAAGTATTCAATTTAATTAGCTGGATGGAGGTAGAATTTTCTTTGGAATTTATGTTTCTTGCATCAATTGATTGATGTAGGGAACTGAAATGGCTTCACAATTGGATTGGTCATGTTATGATGCTCTGTTGTTAGTAGTTTGGATCGGAAAAACATAGCACGGTAATTAGAGCTTATGAAGAGGAGTTTAAACAACCTCAACCTTTTTAACGTGTTATAGCCTTAAAGGTGAAGAATTAACATTAAATTTTTTGCAGCTCAAGAACCTATTGGCATTCTCTAAACTGTTAAAGACTTGTTTCATTATTATTCAGGATCCCAATATTCTTATTTAAGCATATTTTGAGTATTAAGAAAAATGACCCTAAAACTACCTTGGGAAACTAAAAATGATTTCAATCATGATATCTCCCCTTGGTTTCTTGTCTCTAATCTTATCCATGATAAGAGCACTATGTTTATGATGTAGACCCTTGCTTGTGTACATCTTTATGTCTAGAGATTGCAACTTGAATTACACTTAAGCATATTGTAGCTATGGGTGTGAGGAAATGATATTATCATAAATGCCTCATCATTGCTGCCTGCACTATGATTTGTTGATTTCTGCTTTTTTTTTATTCCCTTTCTAATTGATGACTATACTTCCTCCTTTTCTCCATGGGTGAAGTGGCTTCTTGGGCGACAGTATTCTTAAAGTACTCGACGGAAATAATATTGGTACTCTGTTTCATCGGGAGGCTAATGAATGGGTCCCGCTCACAGAAGTCGGAGCACGTGAGATGGCAGTTGCAGCTAGGGAAAGTTCCAGAAGACTGCAGGCAAATATAATTAACTGGCACTTTGGTTACAAATTCTTGTGAAAAAAGAGGGGGACGTTGTTCATAATTTTGTTAGTACTTTTACCTGCAGGCTATGTCTTCACAAGAAAGGAGTAAAGTTTTGCTGAATATAGCTGATGCTTTGGAGGCAAGTGAAAAGCTGATAATTGCTGAAAATGAAGCTGATATTGCCGAGGCACAGCAGGCAGGATATGAGAAGTCTTTAGTTTCTAGGCTGGCCTTGAAGCCTGGTAAGGTAAGACAAAGTTTGCTACTTTAAAGCATGTATAAACCCCTGTTTGAAACCCATTTTTTTCTCATTTTATTTCTCATTCTTCATTTCAGCCACATATTCTATCAATAAAATAATATTACACATAAACCCAAAAATTCTCCTTACTTTTTAACCACACAATCTTCCATCAATCACTATTCCAAATTTTTTTTTTCACCCAAAATGGGTGTCAAACAGGGGCTAAATTAGAAATCAGATGATCCCTGAATGATTTAGTCAAACTGCATCTTCTGGTTGGACAATTTCTTCATTATAGAAAACAAAATTGTGTATATATCGAGTTAAATTGTTTTTTCAGAACTTTTCCTCCCTCTGATCAGTCCATATTGTTTATAGGTTTCAAGTCTTGCAAAGTCTATTCGCATTCTTGCAGATATGGAGGAGCCAACTGGGCAAGTTTTGAAGAGAACAGAGGTATTGAAATGGGGTTTCCAGGTTCTGATGCAGGCTTGCGCAATTTTAACTAGTCTAGTTAGTTAACATAGAAAATAAATATTAATTTATATATACATGCTTTATTTTACTTTTTTCATAATCTTTCTGATGATTGCTTCTATATCCAGCTTTCACAAGGATTTATCTTGGAGAAAATGTCTTCTCCTTTGGGCGTTCTTTTGATTATTTTTGAATCTCGGCCTGATGCACTAGTACAGGTATATTGCAATAACATTCTCTTCATCAGAAATTTTGTAGGAGATGATTTATTAGGTTCTTGCATGTAAACCATTATACTATTTTGATATTTCAAAAGAAATTGGGCGCAATTTGTGTATTATGCGTGGAAATCTCATGTTGTAACTTTTTCTGGTTTTCTATGTTTGGTTTAACTGGCTTTCACGGTACTGCTACTGCACTTATATACAGTGTTATGTAGGATTTTTTGTCAATGCTTTTATAACAATTTGATTCCATCAATATTTTTTTGACCATCAGTTAACGGTGTTTCCTTCCATCAAGAAGTTTAACAATTTGATAAACCTCTCTCTTTCCATTTCATGTTTGATGTACAGAGACCGTAAGTTTCATACTTTATCTCAGAACAATATATGATTGGTAAACTTGACCCTCAGATGTTTCCAACAATAATGTACAAGTGGTTTTTAGTTATTCTTACATTTGTTGTTGATTTTCCTTTTCTCTTTCCTACGTGTACATATAATGTTGTCTGCAGATGTCCAAAATAATAATTAAAACAATAAAGAAATTTGTAGACGCAGCATTTTTGGTACACTAATCAGAGTGCTTTTCCAGAATTTTATCATTATATTCATTCTTAATTATCTTAAGAGCATAACTAATATAACAAACTTGAAGTCTTGAATAAACTACTATATTAGAGTTAATTAAGCTACAGGCATAGACAAATATTTAATTTGTTTCTTTAACCATACAAGCTGATGGTCTTTCTTTCCTTCTTTCTTTCAACTAGATAGCTTCATTAGCAATTAGGAGTGGAAATGGGCTCCTATTGAAAGGGGGCAAGGAAGCCAAGCGATCAAATACAATCTTGCATAAGGTTTGATCTTCTTTATAACATTTTAAATGTCATTTTGACCTAAAACTCGATCCTTATTTTGTCATATATAATTTTCGCTTGCTTCTAAATTTGTAACTTCATTTCCTATTATTTTAGGTAATTACTTCAGCTATCCCAAAAAATGTTGGTGAAGGACTTATTGGACTGGTGGCCTCTAGAGAAGATATTCCTGAATTGCTCAAGGTAGCTTGATTAAAAATTTTGGTTAATAACTCTAAATTCTTTCAGTTTATCGATTACAAATCTTGTGAAATATGAACTAGAACTGAACATTAATGTGTCTCTTGCAGCTGGATGATGTAATCGATCTTGTAATTCCTAGAGGAGGCAATAAACTTGTTTCTCAAATCAAGGCTTCAACTAAGATTCCGGTTCTTGGTCACTCTGGTAACATATATATTATCTTTTGATAGCATATGCTTTTATGTTGGAAGGAATGCTTTTCATGTGATGGTTGATGTTGATATAGCTCTGTTCTTTGCTTTCCAGATGGAATTTGTCATGTCTATGTAGATAAGTCTGCTGATATGGTTAAGGCAAAGCACATTGTTTTGGACTCAAAAACAGATTATCCTGCAGCCTGCAATGCAATGGTAATATTTTCGTTGATATGTTGTGCCTTTGTAAATCACATTTTTTAGTATGTTAGTATATCCTTAGCTTGCTGTTCTTGTTATTTTTAGGAAACACTTCTTGTACACACGGAGTTGGTAAATACTGGTGGCCTTAATGAACTTATTGTGGAACTTCAAATCAAAGGTTGTTATTTCCTTGATATCCATCTTGTTAATTGCTCATACTCTTAAGTATAAATATTTTGGGTAAATTCAAAAAATACAGTTACAAGCTTATAGAGGAACTAATTCTAGAGTCTCCTTGAGGAATGAATAAATACGTTATGCAATTATGCATTCAATAATCCATGCCAATTAATTATGTTGTTGAAAAATTAATCCTACAGTCCCCTTTGGGTTAAATATATACTGCATTTTTCTGCATTGCCTTTTTTGAGATCACAATTATAATTTCTGTCCAGTTATCACTGGCTCTAAGTATTAGTTTGAGGAATAAGTAAAAAAATTGGCATCTGAAGGGATTATTTAGCCTTAAATTTTTTTTTTTAAAATTTGGAGATCAGGAGATTAGTATAATTAGTGCATTTGTTTCAGGGGTTACAATATATGGTGGATCTCGAGCGAGCTCTTTGCTGAATCTTCCAGAGGCATCTTCATTTCACCATGAATACAGTTCTCTGGCTTGCACTATTGAAGTTGTGGATGATGTGTATGCTGCCATTGATCATATACATCAGTATGGAAGGCATGTTAGCTTTTCAAAATTCTTTGCATGTCACGTTCATTTGTGCCTTCATACAAATGCTGCTTGCAAGTGGTTGTTATGACTTATGAGGACAATTCACATAAAGTAATCAACTCTCTTTTAATGGCAGTGGGCATACTGATTGCATCATTACTGAGGACCATGACATTGCAGAAATGTTTTTACATCAAGTCGACAGGTATTTTTCCTCTTGCTTGTCTATAACTTATTAGGGTAAAACACTCTAGAGCCCCGAATAGTCTCTTTTTTTTTTTTATCTGATGTGTCCAATATATATTTTGGCTATCTGAAAATCCAATATGGGAAGTTTCATCTAATACATCCTATCTATTAATACATCAATGATTATTATAAAAAGTTATGGTCATGTGGACTTAAATGACCTTAAATTCAAGTATGATGAAATGCTGTTGAAAAGGACAATCGTTCATATCTGACGTGGCTATATACCTTCCATCATTCTGGGCTTTTGAATTGCATTTCTCTTGCACTATTTTATGCTATTTGATTTAAAAGGTTCAGAAGTGAAGACGTTTACTTGACGAATTGTTGATTTCTCAATATACCAATTTGGATAAATAAAATTGGAGCAAAAACTAATTTTCCTCTTGCTTGTCTATAACTTAGGGTGAAATACTCTAGAGCACCGAGGAGATCTTTTATTTATCTGATATGTCCAGTATATATTTTGACCATCTGAAAATCCAACGTGGGAAGTTTCATCTAATATATCCTATCTATTAATACATCATTGATTATTATAAAAAGTTATGGCCATGTGGACTTTAATGACCTTGCACTATTTTATGCTATTTGATGTAAAAGGTTAAGAAGTGAAGACAAACACTTGACAAATTGTTGATTTCTCAGAATACCAGTTTGGATATAAAAAAAAATTGGAGCAAAACTCTCAATTGTGTAAATTATTTTTAAAAAAAACAACCAAAATGATATTCCTAGCTGCTGACATTTTCTCCGGTTTGATGAAGATTTTTCCTGAATCTCGTGCTGAGTTTAATTGACAAATTAATCTGCAATGTTTCCTTATCTCTAGGTCTTCAAACAATTAGGGGCTGTTCTCTTTGACGTTTTCATCTCGTTTTTTGCTTTCAATTTTCTGAAACGGTGAAAGTACGTTTACTTATCTATTTTTAAAAACGAATTTCTGAAAATGAGTTTAAAATTTACAAAGAAAATCGAAAACATCTAAAATGTCATTTTTGGTGTTTTCAGTTAAAATCAAGCCAAAATTTTCAAAACGCATTTTGGGTGTTTTCATTTACACCACCAACAAAAACCACCACTATCGCCGCCTGTACCATACCGCTGCCGTACTGCCAAAACCACAGTCGGCGACGTCGCGACCCAAAGCTACCGCCATAGCCACAGCCACAACCAACCACAGACCCAAAACCACCACATACCACCACCACAGCCACATTAAAAAGAAAGAAAAAAAACCACCGCCACCGCATCCAACCAATGCCACCACAGAAGAGGCCAGTCTTCGGTGCCGGAGCCTTGCGAGGTGTCGTGAGGAGGGGAAGGAGAGAGAGACAGGAAGAAGAGAGAGAGAGAGACAGGAAGAAAAAAGAAAGAGAACACATTTTCCAACTTCGGATTTTTGAAAATAATTTTTCAAAATGACAAAAAGAACACATCTTCAAAAATTTCAAAATGTACACTCAAAACACAAAATTCAAAACGAAAAACTAAAACACGAAGAGAATAACCCCTTAATTTTCTTGCTTTTTCCTCTTAGCTTCCTTACTAATTTTCTCAACTTCAATGCCATTTTTTGTTATCGAAATATTCAAAGTTTTGTTGCCAGCTAACTCGAGCAATTATATTATTATTAACACCATGTTCTACTATAAGCAATATTTGGAGCATCAAAAGTAGATTCAATAAATGGTAGGTCAGAAATTCGGCCTTCCAAAATTTTAAGGTGGCTAGTTTACTGAGTTTAATGAAACAACATGCCTCAAAACTTATATGTGAACAATATGCTTGAAGACATTTTCCTAATGGAAAGCCAAGGGATCCCTCCACCCCTTACGATTGATCTGTGGTAACTTTAGGTAACTTTAGATCTGAAACATTTAGGGCTTGTTCGGTATTGATTAAAAGCCAATTAAAATTGAAAATATAGCCGTTATTAGGTCCCACTCGTCTAATAAAAGTCAACAATAACGACTAGTTTTTCAATTTTAATCCGATTTTAATCTCTATCAAACACATCCTTAATAAATAAGAGAACTACTGAATTCCTAAGCTGTTGTATTCTATATGTTGGATGCGTCTGTCCATTTCTTGTGAGTATTGATTAAAGGGATATTTTCGTCCAAAAAGTGACATCTTGTTAAATGGTTGATTAGTTTTAAAACTTCTGTCATGCTATTTTCATTTTAAGTTCCTTAAAATTGTCTTGAGTTTTTTCTTTTAGATACAAAAATTATGGGCTGCTTTGTATTTTCTTGAATTTATTAGAATTTAGGTTATGAGACATTATGTGTAATATATTTTTTACTTCTGAAAAATACGTGGTGAATATAGCGATATAATAAGCTCTTGAACAACTTAAACATCATTTTTTACACCTGCAGTGCTGCTGTTTTTCACAATGCAAGTACAAGATTTTGTGATGGCTTTCGTTTTGGACTAGGGGCGGAGGTATGCCATTCACTTTTTTTTTTTTAGCATGATAAGTTGTTTGTAAATTTTGTCCTATCATATATTTTTCTGTTTCTGAAAAGGTTGGGATCAGTACAAGTCGAATTCATGCTCGTGGACCAGTAGGTGTAGAAGGATTGCTAACGACACGATGGTATGCTGCAATATCTCTTTTCATAAATTCACAGTAGCTTTTCTGTCTGATATTTAATTTTTAATAATAATGTAACTTACATATTATCTATTGCTTATGGGGTATTATCATGACTAGCACAAATCTTTGGTGACATTAACCCTTCTTTTTCCAGAAGATTGTCCTAAAACAAAAATCTTCGCATACTCGATTCATTCGGAGATTGCTTGAGTAGATTTAAAGATAAGACAAAAACTTAGATTTAGAGCAGCATATTATTTTAATAATGCATCTTTACCTCCATTAGACTGAACCTGGTGTTTACGTCAAGTGTGAGTGTGATATCTTGATGTCTGCATATCAGATTTAATATTTCATGATGTTTGAATAATTACTTCACTGTGCACTTCTACCAAAACATTAAAACTAATGGTGCTGTTAGTGATGATTACTGTGATATTGATTTCTTAACACCTTCTCTACTTCGATAATGGTGTCAAACATATTAATCCTTGCTCTAGCCCGACTTGTTGCATTTGGAACTTCTAGGTCTGAATGTCAGCTTGTCTCATGTTATAGTTAAGATTGTGTACAAGAATTAGCTAGTTGGAAGATCACAAAGTAGCTACTTTTGATTCATATTTCCTTCACGAGGTCTAGATTCTTATGCTTATCTGTTGAAATGAGTGTTTCGCAAACTAGTGCAAGCTTGGTTAGTTTTCAATGGATAAAGATGACTGAGGAATTCAACCTCAGATGTGTTATATGCATTTACTGTTTTCTTGGAAGTTGTTTCCATCCAGGTGACAATATGAAGCACTGTATACCTGTGTGTGTATGCATGTATCTTTGGTTGATATCAAACTGGTTCACAATTTAACTAGTTTACTTGAAATTGTTAGTGTGATTAACCGCTGCATTGCTGTTATTGCGTAGGATTGCGAGAGGAAGTGGACAAGTGGTGGATGGTGATCACGGAGTTGTTTACACTCACAAGTCCCTAACTCAGGATTGAGACATCGCAATTGATCGGTGCATGTTTGGTAAGCAATATTAAATAGTATAGTCAAAAGTATTATCTAATCCCCTTTACCAAAAATGCTGTGAAAGTATTCAACTGTTTGTGTATTCTCAGGTTGTCGTGTGATGTATTGGTGATGTATTGGCATTATTGGAGTTTTCTCAGTAATGTTCAATTACTCTCAAAGCAAGGTGGTTACTGGCATTTCAGCTTTTAAAACAAAAAAGAGGAATGAACAAGCCCTAGTTTATGGTACACTCATATCAACTAAATACGGACTTGATGTCAACTCTTTGTAGCGGTTGATTAATTGCAATGTGACTACTGTTTGCTGATAACAGGAGCAAAATACTAAATTAGTCATATTTCAACGGTCAGTTTTGATAATCTAGTTTTATGTCCCAGCATATAAGAGATCGTGGCTACATTGAGATTTGATGGCCATCACAAGTTTTGTTAGGATTATCAATCTTTATATTTGCTTCAATTTATTGCGTTCTTTGAAAGTGGTGACATAACTGGTGAAGCTTCACTTGATAGTTCATTGGTCATTTATTGCTTTTGCTGGATAGAAGTATGGAGCATAATTTCTTATATTCAAAAGGTGGGTATTGTTGGGAAGTAACAATAAACTTGTATATTAGAGTTTAGAAAAGTTGGCATTATGAGAGTTGTGTCGAAAGCGTTGACACTTCTTAATATCATGTTAGATTTCTTTTTGGGTAGATATTAGCGACTAAATACGGTTACATCTAGTGTTTTAAAATTTATTAAAATTTTATCAACTTTTTAACGGGTTAAATTCAATTTCTCAAATATACATTTTATGGTTTCAACAATTTTTATTAACTTTTCAATCATACATTTTATTAATAATAATAAGCTTAACGCAATGTTGACCGAAATTAATAGGAAACATACTAATTATTTAAAGAAATGGGGTCTCATAAAGAAGTTTAATGTGAAATCAAGAATAAATCATTCTTCAAACATAAACGTAATAGAATAATATAATATAATTCAGAATATATAACTACAGTAGAAGTACATGATTAGAATAATATCTTAACTTTGTAGAAATTTAATAAACTAATTAATTAGAGCATTGTGTAATGTAAGAGAATTTATTAATAGAAGCTTTCATATAAAAAATCTTATGCAATTGGCAATCAATCAAAAGATACATATGTAATATCTTTATATTTAAAATAAAAAAAAAAACATCATTGTTATAAAAAAATCAAAATGTTGCAGGCCTATCGCACTCCTACCTTTGGTGGCTCCAACACGACATCCAGGTAATAACAAAGTGAGAAACATGCAAGTATCGGTATTTTAGTTACTAAAAACTTACAATGGTAACTATGTGTTCAATTTTTGAAAACTTATGGATATATTTACATAACAAGTTTCACAAGGGGTGGAAATTCTACTTATGCAAACTTAAGCAACATTTAGAGTTGAAGTTGGTAGAAAATGCCAGAGTGCTATTAATTTGATATGGACGTATTTTTAATAAGAATGAAATTCAAATCGTTTGGATAGCATGCGACTCTCTTTAGGTGCGAGAAGCCTACCATTACACTTCAATGAACTTGTAGTGCTTTTATAATAGTTGAATTTTCAGACTAATTCTTGTTATTTTATTCCTTATGATAAAATGAAGTTGTCCACATAGTTGCATCTTTTGATTTGTTAGATCCAAATGTAAACAATGGATAAGTTTCTTTTTGCAAAATTAGTCCAATTTATTTTCGTAATCCTGAATTCATTCTTTTGATGCTTATCATTATATTGCAATTTGCAAAATTAGTCCAATTTATTTTCGTAATCCCGAATTCATTGCTATGAACTTACAATGTGACAGTCGTATTTTCAATTAGAAAATTGCAGTTCGACAATACAAGTCTTATAGTTCCTTTTTATTAACATTCATATTTTCTCTAGCACAAAATGCTCACGATCTGTAACTTTAACCAAAGGCCATTCATTTACCTAATAATTGTATTGCGGTTACATATTTGTATTCTTGTGAATATTAGAATATTCTATAAATTATGTAATCCGAGAGCATTGTCCATACAACAAAAAATATTTTCTATAGCATCTAGAAGCAAGGTCTTCTCACATCAAGTTTTATCCTTTCTCCAAATTATGGAATCAGACATCCTATTTAAGATAGAGGTCATGTTCAAAACAAAGAAAATGCACTTCAGATGCTTTCTTTCAAGATCTTAATTTTCATACTATGGCAGGTAGAGAGAGTGTTACTCCTGTGAATGTTTTCAGGAAAACATTTGTTGCAACTTGCAAAATATCTCCATTTTAGATAACCAATTGAATTTAATAAAAACTTAGATGTTCACTAACCTTCTTAGGATTAAGCAAATAATCATAAAGAGTATTCTCTCCCCAGTTCACAGCCATGTTCTTGTTGGCAGCAGAGTAAGAGTAACCAGGGGTAGTGCCAGATTGCCTTCCAAAGAGGCCACTCAAGTTGGGACCTGGAGATTCAGAAGCATGAGAAATCATCAACAGACATGACACAAACAAAGGGAGTGAGCCAGAATATAACAAAATAACTGTACAACATAATAACAGTACAAGGAGGGCCAAATATCATTCCACGACAGTAATCTCACTGCAAGCATGCATATATAAATAAGCAGCCAACAATTGATGACGGGCAATGAGACAACTAAGAGAAAGTTAACAATACTCCACCTATTGCCTAATAAAAAAGCCTTAGATATTGAACAAAAGAATAATTAAAGAAAATACAGCCAATAATTGATTGTCGTTTAAACTCAAGGAGTATTCAACATTATTTCTCCATTCATCTAAACAAAAACATATTTGTTAAACTCAAAATATATCCATGATGTAAGGTGAATAATTAAAGAAAATACAACCAATAATTGATTGTCGTTTAAACTCAAGGAGTATTCAACATTATTTCTCCAGTCATCTAAACAAAAACATATTTGTTAAAACTCAAAATATATCCAGGATGTAAGGTGGAATTATGGAGACCTTGATTAATGTAAAACTCGAGAGTTCACAGATCTATTTAGCACAGTGAACATGGAATCATGAGTCTAAAGTACACATTTCCTAGATTTTTTTAACTCAAAATCAAGTAAAAAGACATTAACGCAAGTAGAGTGAAATATCAAGTTAACGGTCCTTTTGCATATAGATTGTAACTTCAATATGCATTGAGCCAATTTCATCAAAACAGCCAAGGTTTACTCAGCAAAATTACAAATTTTCCAGTACATATATTTGAAACATAATCCAGAATTCCTAGAGTAAATTAACCAAGTTACAGATAAGCTGAACTTCTCTCTTGTCAAGATTATCAGATCTATAATCCCCGTAACATAACAATACAATTCAAATCATAATAAATCAAAGGCCAAGAATGAGTATATTGAACTCTAGCCGCGCTTCAGCTGATAAATTTTCTATTTCCTTTCACTAAATCCAATGTCTAATATACTCCAACTCACTCCAAAAATTCAAAAACAATTATAACAATGCTATAGGTACAGAAAATTTTTCATAGAAATCATACAGATGGACACTTGGCAGATTATTGGAAGATAGATAAAAATACCAAAAAAAAAAAAAAAAAGGCAGCCATTTTGTACTTGATCAAATTGGACCAAACTGATTGGTCAATTTTCAGATTTAATAACTAGAATCGACAACTCCAATTTAACCCATCTTTCAAAGTAATGAAATATAACTAAACAAAAAATAACTACATAGTGCAACTAGGAAAGCAAAGTGGCTACTGTTAGTACATGCAAGTGCAATTTTTATGCTAGTAATTCACCTTTGAATATAGCGTTATTTGATGTATAGCTCAAATTACAAAACAATTGTTCAATAAATCGTCTTTCGTATAAAGGATGAGGGAGGATACCTAGCAGAGAAGAGTGGAAGAGACCAAAAAGAAGCAAGGAAAGTTATTTGCATAATTATGGTATTCTTTGAGAAAAATGCTGTAGGTACCGGAAAAAAAAAAGATTTTATATAGGAATTTAAATTCCACTCACATGGGAGACGGGCTCCACTTGAATTAAATATTGTCGAAAAATAGGATCCACATGTTATTTGTATTCTGTCCGATTTCTGTTAGTTATTTCGTGTATCCATAGCATTGTACATTCTTTAAGGGCCCTTAAAGAATGTGACGTGGCAGCGGAGCAATCAGTACCCAGGGGTGGACTGCAGCTTGGAGAGCGGTGGTGAGGTGATTTGTTTCTTCTTCGTATTTAAAGTTCTATTTTCTTTTACTTGTACTTTTATATTCTAAAAAATATTAGACTTCTTATTGATCAAACAAAAATAGACTCTGGAGGAAAAGACGTAATTATGTCATCAAACGAAAGACAAAACAGTGTGGTATGAAAATTTGAATATTGAGATCAATACTTCTTGCATCGACATTTCATATCTGAAAAATAGATAGAAATAGTCAAGCAAATTAAACGAGATGTGAGGCAAGAGTTACATGTTGAACTGTCATTTTTATTGGCCTGCTATACGTTAGTTGAAGCCTTAGCGATGATCAAGGCATATCTATCAAATTGGTTTAATCCGGTCAACACATGAAGTTGCTTTAGCAAGGGGTACGAATGAAGGAAATTCACCTTCTTAACTTAAATAGAAGTAGCTATACGAAAGAACTAAATCACGATCTCGAGAGACTAATATCTTAAAAAGGGAAAGAAAGGGAAAGCCAATCGCCTTTGTTGCCCCTCGACTCGATAGGGTGAGTCTACTTAGTGAACTAACAGTACTTAGATACTATAGATGAAGAAAGGGAGGCCGCTTTTTTGGATAGCGGCGAAGTTTGCATTTTCTATAGTGAATTGACTCGCTACTTACTATCTAGTGACCATAAAGATAAAGTTATACCATAGATAAGAAAAATATACTTAGGGCTTGGTTTTCAAATCTGGGGGCTTTTTCCCCAAACCTCCCCTCTCCAATCGACGAGAACATCCCACTGCTACAAGATTTAAAGGTCATAAATCCTCTTATTTCAAATGAAACTGACCACCCACTTGCTCTTCTGCCTATGAGAGAAGCTTCGGCCATAAAACTGGTACTCAACTTGCAAATGGATATTCTACAAAACCACCATCGAAAACGAGAATGAATCCGCATAGCAAACTGCACCTAAATGCCCTTTAGCTACTAACATCGACATATTGGGTATTACAGAACACACGAGCATTGCCACATCGTTCAGGCAAATGAATGCTTAACATAAAGTTCTCTAAAGTGCAGAATCACATAAATAGTAGCAAACATAATTAAACTAGTTTTTGAAAACAGTTCCACCAAAATTGTCTAAATACTTGCTGTTCATGCCTCGACGAACTTTTTGAGGTTCTTTAGCCAAGTAACGTATTCTTTGCTGTCTTTGCCAATCATGTACTCATGCAAGAAATTGGTTGTGCTGGGCTTGATTCCTCTTATCTCTAGATACTTGTGAAAAGCCTTCTGCAGATTTTCATCCAAGTCCCTGAGAGAGAGAAAAGCACCATTTGCATATTTTTTTTGAAGAGAAAAACAGCACTCAAAGATAACATAAACAGGATACACAAAGATATTTAGATACTAACGTGAAATCAGGTCCTTCGTATGCTATTTGATCTTCCGAGCCTTCAGGGTCCTTAACAGACAAGCTGTCGATTGCAATCTCATCTGGGTAAGCTGTACATCCAAACTCTAAACAGGGTCCATTCTTCTTCGAAACTCTGACGACAAGAGGTATACTTGATTGATGGCCTCTTTCTTCATCGTTATTGTCGTTGTCATCATCGTTCTCCTCACCAGTTACAAGGTCAGGCATGTGAACTTCGACACTGATAGTTTCACCCTGATATTCTCTAGTTAGAGTTATGGTTTGTTGTCCGGGATGGTCTTCAATAGCAAAAGGAAAACCCTTGGGCGCCTCCACGACCTATAAGACAAATCATTATTACCCAAAATAGAGTTTGGACACATGATCAATGAAAAAATATCGGTATATACACGAATGTTATTAGAAAAGCTTCAAGTGGCATAATAGATAATGAATAATAATCAACTACAATAAAACTATAAAATGCCAACTTAACCAACAGAAATGTTTGCACAAAATCAATAACCCTCCGTTTCTATTTAAGGTAACTAAGGGATTGCAGCAGAGATTATTGAATAAAATCATACTAGCAAAATCCATTTCCCAAACATAATAAGTGAAACTATAGAGACTAAAATATCAAAATAAATTGCAGAATATCATTTCTTTCATTTTCCAACATTTTCTAGCAAAAGTCAGCAATCCGTGCTCTAATTTGACAACATGTTACCAAAATCGTGCATACAAAATTATCATACAAAAATTATAAAATATCTCCCAAAATGACCAAACAACAAAATATATCCCCTGTTTATTAAGAAATGTGCATTATATAATAAGTCCAGTACATAGAAATTAAAATACCAATACTGCAATCTATTATACAACAAATTCATACAAAACTAAATAAAATTCACAAGTCATTCGAAACCATTTTCCAAACATCATTTGAAAAATCAACGATTAAATAAAATTTCAAGAAAAATCTTCAGTCCCTCATTTTCTAGCAATATATATACACATAACAAAGACAAGTTATGAAATAAATAAAAGAAATAAAACCTCGTCATTATCCTCGGACTCCTTGGCACATTGAATCTCGGACTCGATGACTCGGAGGAGTGACTCATCGGAACTTGGCCTTTTAGTGGAATAGTGATGAATGGAAACCGAAAACGACCTCGGGATCAACTTTCGAGAGAGATCGCCATGGGTCTGGACAGCGTCAAAGAGGGCAGAGCAGTGGTGGCGGTACCTTTGACTTCCAGATGAAGCCCGGATGGTCAAAGGTACAACTCGTGAAACTGTTCTCCGGATTGTGTTAGCGAGTGCCATTTTTGTTGAGTGAGATTGAGGTCTTTCAGGCCTTGAAACGAAAAAGGGGTTTTGCTGAAAGGGGAGGCTTATGGTATTTAGGGTTTTAGAAGGGGCTTATATATATATTTTTTGGGGGAAACCACGAGATGGGGTATTAATGATATTTCACAAATATTAATTTTTTTTTATCATTTCTTATCATGGAAAATTCCACTTAACGCTCTACTGTTTGGACTTTATTAATTTCAAAATGCGTTCTTCTCTTTTTTTTTTTTTTTTCAATCACGTATTTTTCAATAAAATAATACTTCATGTAAACTCAAAAATTTTCCGTTTTAACTATTTTTTTTTAAAAAAAATCACTATTACAAAATATAATTTTTTCCAAACACTAATTATAATGGAGTTCAAACAGACGCTTACTTTTTGAATTATGCTACTTGTACATCAATGATTGACATTAAGTTTGACGTCCCCTATCTGTAAGAAATTCGACAATTAATTGGGAAAAAATATTGTTAAAATCAATGAACAAAAAAATTATCGACTCATATGGCATAGAACTTGTGTACATGCAGTATGATTGTTGTTGGATGTGTTCATTTTAGACTTTTAAAGACATTTTAGTGACAACTTTTCTTAACTTTTATTGACTTTTATATATTTATACGGAATTCGTGAAAGTTTGCCCACTTCCACCTACTTCATATTGAGATTTTTTATAGAATTCAATCTTTGAAAATTTTTGTTTACACTGGTGTGTGAAAGAATTTTGGTAACAGGACACTTGAAACTTAGAAAGTTAATGCTGTTTGTTAATTGTAATGCAGAAAAAAAAATTTGCTTTATTTTGGTAAAATGGTTAACAATGCTTAATGAAATTATCCAAAGAAAGAAGCTGGTTTTTGCCTTTACCCGAACATCATATTTTCAAGCATACTTACAAATCAAAATCTTTATATCTGGGAAAAAACAGTATCGAGATTGGAAATGGAAATGTGTGATTGTATGATGAGGAAATGAGTAATAGTGAGGACTGTTCGCTATGAAAGTATAGATCGCAAGTGCACGAATAACGTTCAAGTAATAAATTGAACTTTTTGAATCCAAATTGTCTATCTCTCGAGAAATGCTTACTTTCGATTACGTGATTTTAATTAATCTAATTCTAATAAGGAAGCATGTACATTTAATAATAGGATATGAAAATTAATTAAAATTCTACAAAATAAGAAAACATAAACACTTGAAAATTTTATAGGAAAACGTGGTTTGAATTCTTGATTTCGCTTAACCGTCGTTTAATTAATTTTTCCACAAACTAATTAACAACTTACTCATTATAATGTTAGACCCGATTTTTCGTTTAGCTAATTACATCTTTTGAGTGAAATTAACGATAATTGATTAATTTAACTTACTGTATCTCTATATCGATTTAAAATCAAACAACCACATTAAATTTGTAAAAATAGCTCAATGAGTCATCTGGAATTAGGAGTATATCTCTATTTCCTACATGAACCTGTGCTATTTACTATTTGGTTTAAAATGTACAATCTTCTCTCGAATGATACACAAATCACGAAACAAAATCATTCATTGGCCATATAGAATGAGAATGTACAAAATACACATGAAAATAAGTATTTTAACATTAAAAAACAAATATTGAAATTAATCAAGTTAGGTTAAGTTTCCATTATAAATCCAGACATGATAACTTAGCCCATTGTTTATATATGATAAAAATGAGAAAAGTTAGAAAAATACATTGCAACTTCTTAGAGCAATAATGGATAAAATACAATACAAAATGTAAATCCTTCCCTCCGTTTGATTTCGAAATGAGTTTTGGTTTGGTGTTGATTTCCCCCAAAAATCTCTCAAATTTCTTTAATTTCTTTTCCTTCTTGTGCCCTGAATCTTGCTCCCCTTTTTCTTCCAAAAGTGTAAAGAAAAATGAAAAGATGAAGAATGGAGTTAATGAGACTGCAAAATAGTATTTAAAAGGCTAAAAACCGTCCCTGACAAATTGTAAAAGAAGCTCCTGACGAAAACAAATAGGTCCCAGCCGAGAAGCAGCGCTCTCGTGGGCTTCATTGCGCACCGTGAGACCATTTTGGTCTTGATAAATCAAAAGCCCTCTCCCGCGCACTAAGACTGCACGTGCGAAATTTCTTTTTTTCTTTTGTCCAACTTAGTTCTCCATATAATTGCACAGCAGTCCCTCAACTTTGATCTTGTACAATCTAGACCTCAAAATTTGACTTTTATATCAAAATTGCCTTCCAAGAATTGCAACCCAAGGTTTTCCAACTTTATATCTTGTGCACTTTGGTCCCCAACTTCAATTTTTGAACGCTTTTGGTCAATTTTTTCTTCTTTTTGCCTTATTCTCTTTCCATTTGGGATTTATGACCTACAAAGTCAAAATTACACAATTGAGAGTCAATATCGACTATTTTCGTCAATAATAAATATATTTAGGTATTAAATAATTATGCAAAAATACCCTTATCAATGACCAATCCATTCTAGTAGATGTTTCAAAAACAACTCTAGAGCTTACATTGATTAGGATTTAAATTTTTTTTGCTATGCCTATCTTAACTAGAGCTGCTTACAAACTTGTTTGATTCTAGTTTCTTTACTTGAGTAATCTAACATTTTCTTAAAGGCTAAGTATATTCATACTAAGGGTGAACGAGATACCATTTGATTTTGATTCCAAGAGAATAAAACTAAACCATGAAAATGTTTTTTGATAATGCAATCAAATTGTTTTTTTTTTTAAGATATGGAACCAAATCATTCGATTATGGTTTGGTTTGGTTATAGTTCAATTACCGATTGAGAAAAAAAGAGAATGAACGTTTGAGAAAAAATAATCTAAGGTTGAGGTTTGAATTTCAGAAATCTATTGGGTATTGGTGGCTGAGCGGCGAGCGCGATGATAGACAATGGGTGATAGTTGTTGGTCTTCATGTGAGAGTTGATGTCTAAATTGAAAAATGAGAGAAAATGATAAATGAATTAAGGCCTGGGACTCCGGCGTCTACATTGAGAAATGAGAAGTCGAAAATACATAACATTTTTGTTATGACTTTCAATTAGGTTTTGAATTGTTTGGTGTGAATCACGATTCACTAATTTGTATATATGTATAAGCTAAGCACCACAATAGTTGGTGAAAAATAAGGATTGATTACGTCACATATTGTAGTATGGCACGTCACTAATAACTTAAGTTATACAATCGGTTCTTAGGAGATCAATTCCAATATATATATATATAATTTAAACATTGAGTTTTATTTTAAGTTCTAGAACTAGAATCGAGTCATAACTATAACCAAATGGTTCTCAATTCTAAGAATCAGAACCATTAATATTTTTTTATAGAACCGAATTGGACCGTTTAATTTGGTTTGTTTTGATTTGGCTTGGTCATTTTGTCCATTTGAATTGTATGAAATATTCACAATCTTTACATATTTATCACATTTATGTATCAAATTTTTTTCGTCTCATTCTTATTTTCAAATTAACATAAATTGTTTCTGATTCTGTTTTTTATACAAAAATTCCTTTAAGAAAGAGTAAAAAGACTCATTTGCTCATTATATTTTTAATTTAGCAAAATAAATAATAATGCAAAAATGCGATTAAGCATTTGAACTTCATTTTAAAGCTGTTAACAATATTTTTATATGAAAATCATAATTAAGGACGAGATTTTTTGACAATTAAATGTTAAAAATAAGAATGCGATGAAGAAAAATGCTAGGAATATAAATGTGATAATGAATAAAGATTAATGACTTTTTGTATAATTAAATTAAAGACTTATATATATATATATATAATGTGGTGCGAATATGACCAATCTTTCATAAATTATCGTAATAGGTAAAGTCTGACAGATTTATCTGAGTTTTTCGTTTTAGCCATTTATCTAGGGGATTAAATCATATGTACAGAAAAAAATTTTGACAGAAATTTTACACCCACTCACATGTGTGGGGCCTGCCAGAATAAAAAATGAAAAAAATACCCACCGACCACTGCATTGTGTGTATATGGTTTTCTTCTGTGAAACCATGCTTCTGTACATGAAGCATAGTTCTTATCTAGGTATGGAACTTGTATTACAACTCAGATATGAATGACCGAATAGTTGTTCATACCAATCGGGGTTAATACCCTAAATAGTCACTAAACTTTTTCAAAAGTTTTCAGGAGGTCATCGAATTTCAAAAGTTCCCTAATTAGTCACTGAACTTTGCAAAAAGTTTCTAGGAGGTCACCGAATTTCAAAATTTCCCCAAATAGTCATTGAACTTTGCCAAAACTTTCCTAAATAGTCACTCAACTTTGCAAAAAATTCCTAAGGGGCCACTGAACTATTTATGTACGTCGTCAAAATTTGCAAAGTTCGGCGACCTCTTGTCACTCAATTTTGCAAAAAATTCTTAAGGGGTCACTGAACTATTTATATATGGCGTCCAAATTTGCAAAGTTCGGTGACCTCTTGGAAATTTTTGGCAAAGTTCAGTGACTATTTAGGAAAGTTTTGAAATTCGGTGACCTCCTATGAACTTTTTGCAAAGTTCAGTGACTAATTAGGGAACTTTTGAAATTCAGTGACCTCCTGAGAATTTTTAAGAAAGTTTAGTGACTATCCAGGGTATTAACTCTACCAATCGAGCTTTTTGTTTATGTGCAAATTTGAATCCAGAAAATGATGAAATACTTATCTCTAATTATACATCATATGGTTAAATATTCAAGCATACAAGATCAGTATAGTCAACTCTTGCATAAGGACAAATCCTTGCTAGGGAGCTCTGCTTAGGGAGCTCTGTGCTTATTTATCTACAAAATCTTGGATATGCATTGATAGAAATACCAAACTACAAATATGAATCTGTAGAATTCTAAGGATAATAGATGTTTTCTTTGAATTCCATGACATTTCGAAGAATTCTAAATATAATATATGTTTTCTTTGAATTCCATATGCATATTCATACTTGTAATTTGGATTAAACTATTTGCATACACAAAATATACACCTTCATTAACACCCTTTATATGTCATAAATCTGACAATCGATAGGAAAATGTGCTGTCAAAGATCAATTTACCAAAATATGTCAACTCATATAGATATAAATCAATGTGTCGAACTCTATGTACATGTAGCACGGTCCAATTTGGATTATTTCGTAGTGCCATGTTTATTTATTTAATCCATATTTAATACTCATTCTTCTAAAATATATATTTCTCTCTTATTTTCAACAACACATTTTTCAATAAAATAATATTACAAGCAAATTCAATTTTATTTTTATTTTTTAATCACATATTTTCTATCGAAACACTATTTATAATGCATTTTAGGGAGAATGATGTAGCTCAAAACAGTTTTTTATCATTATTTCTGGAGGAATCATTTTGTTTCCCTTTAGTCATGGAACTTTTTTTCTGTATAAGAATAGTCACTTTACTTTTAGTTTTCTTTCAATCACGTCACGTCCCTGTCAATATTAACCTATCGAACTTTTTTCTGTATAAGAATAGTCACTAGACTTTTAGTTTTCATTCAATTAAGTCACGCTCCCTGTCAATATTAACCTATTAGTGAGTCACAACCAAAACAAATTTCATTTGAATCTCATGAGAATGTTGGGACAATCTGAGAGCATCCCACTTTCCCATTTTCATCGGGAAAAGAGACCCACCTCTTGAAGGTTCAATCTTTACCAAATACACACACACTGATATACGGGGAGATGAAGAAACCCTTTGGGAGTCCAGGGAAAGCGAGTGGTCTGATATTAAGGATAGGACAGTGCTTATTTTCAACAGCTTCAATTGGAGTGATGACCTCTGCCTCTGGCTTTTCTACTGTTACTGCGTTTTGGTAAATTTATTTTTCCACACTATTTCGTTTTTCCTTTTTATTCTTGTCTTTGATCGCGGGATTTGTGATGGGTTTCACTTTTCATCATATTTTTGTCCATGTGCATTTTGATCAGTTCCATTTAAAGGAAAAAAGATTAAGCACATTCTGAAAGAAGAAACTGGGGAAATGCAAATATCTTCCTTTTGGAAAATTACTAATACTGTGTGTTGGAACGGTTGATTGAGCCAGAGGAAACAATAGAGATTATAATATCCAAAAACATAGGGCTTTTTCAACACAATTTAATGCATGCCAATGGTCATACTGAGGGGAGGGTGAGGTGAGGTGAGGATATGGTCAATCAAAATCCTTGAGGACCAAATACCCACGAGAGCCGGAGCTAGAGTCTTCACAGCGCAATTGTGATTGTTTATTTTACCTTAATTAAGTTTGATTCATACATTCAGCCATAGGTTCTTCCCATAATATTTTGAATGAATGAATGTGCCGCTGTTATTCAAATAGACTTCGTTCCTAGACTCTTTCATCTTTATATGGTTTCACCTTTTTTTCTTGTTCTTTTTGAGAGAGTTTGGGGGTGGAGTGGGTAGCTGTGGGGTTAGGTGGAATGACATCGTCAATGTCTCATTTGGTTAGCTTAGTGCATCCCCTTTGATTCTAGTATTATTAATTAAGACTGGCTGATTTAGTTATAGTCCATCAATGTTGTATTTTAGAGCCTTTCAGAAGTACTTTGTTCTTATGAAAGCATGTGGGGTGATCTTGGCTGCTGATGTAATGTTAAACCAATAATCCTAACATTCTTGCTCACTTCTGAGTGTTCAATATCTTCTATCTGTGAATACCCTTGCTTCTGTTCTAAGAATGATTTTACTTTCGACATCATAGTGCTCCTGCTAATTGTTATACATCTTTGTTCCAGCTACTTAATTGCATCAATGGGGCTTCAGGTTTTGTGGAGTTTTGGACTTGCCTGCCTCGACATGCATGCTTTGAGGTTCAACAAAGACCTGCACAATCATATCATTATGAGCCTGTTTGTCGTTGGTGACTGGGTACTTAATATCTCTCTTAAGCTTAATTTTATCATTACTTGCATGAATGAACATATATATCGCATCAAGCATGATACTAATGAACATCAGGAAGGTCACTTAGGAGATGGCTAAGGAAAGTTATTGTATTGAATATGAATGTATGTTCATTTGCTCTGGTGAACCATTATTTGCTGAAGTTAGCATTTGTCTTCGCCTCTTAGGAAGACAAACTAGTCTTATACAAGATAATTTTTAAGAAGTTGTACTAATTTTCACATATTTATCAGCTTATTTTCTCTGATATAATTATATTTATTGAACGTATTGCAACGTCAACATTTTAAAAGCCGTGGTGTTGAAAAAGACCAAATTCTTGTGGGTGAAATCTCTGTTTTTTGTGTTGAATTTGTAAGTCTTGGAATATCCTATCTATAGTCTCTCAATTATTAAGCAGTCTCCTTGTCCAATAAGACAGAGCCACAAGAAATGACAGTTTTTGGCTTTGATATAAATTGATGTCACATGGTTCGAGTTTCTGTTAGTCGTTAAGTATGCCTAGTGAGAATCTTTCTTTCGATGATGAACTTCAACTGAACTTGTGCAATAACAATACTTTGTCTTTCAAAATACTAAGCTACTTTATATTCAATTGTATGCAAACTTGTAATGAGATTAAAAGATGCAATTTATGATGCAGGTAATAGCAACTCTATCCCTTGCAGCTGCATGCTCCTCAGCTGGTGTCATGGTCTTGTTTACTAAAGACACAGAGATGTGCAAAGCATATACCAAATTCTCTTGCAATTTGTTCCCAATTTCTATAGCATTTGCTTTCGCCTCCTGGTTTCTTCTAGCCATATCATCTTATGTAATGTTTTGGCTTGTGGCCTCGATTTGAAAGATTTAGAAATGTAGCCACTAACGCGAGCAGTTTTTTCAAGTCTTATGTACATATTGGCGAGTTTGAAGTCACTTCGTTTTTTCTCCCTCGCTGGATGATATGTTGTAAAACATGATCTGATTTACCTTTATGGCTTTCCTTCGGTAGCCCAATCTGTAACTGAGATCTAAACCTTGAACTTTATATAAAAATTCACGAGTGATTCAAATAAGTTAATAGAGAGAGCAATATTTTCTTATATCTATATATATTGCAGGTCACTAGTTGTCTCGACTCTTCCGACTTTGTAGTGATTCCACAGTTTGCAAGAATGGGAGGTTTATCCAACCAATTAATTATGGGTTGATTTTTTGAGAATAAATTTTGTGAAAGTGAATTTTTGAAGAATGTGATTTAGAAAAAGGAAAATTATGAATTCACGTGCAATATTAATTTATTGAGAAATGTATAATTGAATGTAAGGATCGGTTTGATATAAATTTCTTGAGAATAAATTATACAGAAAGTGTTTTTTTAAAGAATTGTGATTAAAAAGTAGAGAAATATTATGAATTTGCGTATAAAATTAATTTATCGTTCGATTAAAAAAGAATTTTGTTCAAAGAAATTGTATCAGGGTGAGAGGAAAAATGAGTTATAAATAATAATCCTGCTACATGTACAATGATGATTAACAATGTTTGTTGACAATCATAATTTGACGTCATTATTATATTTTCAATTTCAAAAAAATTCTAGATTTTACCACATCAAACACTGTGAACAAATTTTGTTAACCATCATTATACAAATAGATTAATTCCAAATCAAATTAACTTTTTTTCTTTCAAACTCCGTCATTATCAGTTATCTCTATGCTTATTTTAATAATTATAAGTAGACAAAAATCAGAAAATTGAGATCCCCACATCCACGCATGCCTTCTGAGGTTACTTAAGCACGCGTGCATCAGTACTTTGTTGACCTAAAAACATGCAAAAGTTTATAATCCCTGGAAGGTACGGAGTAAAATCAAATTTTAATTTAATTCAAAATTAATATTTTATTTCGATCATATATTTTATGGGTTACATAACTTTTCAACTATACATTCATCAACTTCTCTCAAAATCTACTAAAAATTCAATTTTAATTCTCATCAAACAATGACTTAACATGTTTTCTAAGTTTAAATAGTAAACATTTTGCACAAATGTCAAAAAAAGTAACTTATGTTAATATAATAACGAATAAAAAGTTATTTAAAAGTGACTTTATCTGTTAGTCATTGTTTGATCCCATATTTTAAAATTCATTTTTCGTTAAATTTATTTTCAAAAATACATTTTATGGAACTCAAAAATTTTGACTACTTTTCAAGTACAAAGTTCATCAATTTTTTTATTAAAATCTACTAAATATTTAGCTAAACCAAACAGAGACTTGTTAAATTTTAGCCGAACATGGTAGATAATGTGTAGGAAGATGAATAGTGACTGAATAAGGTCATCTCCAATCGAACACCAAAATTTGAGGTAAGTTTTGTACCATTTTACATCAAATCTTGCACCAAATTAAAAGTTATTTCCAAAAATTACACCAAAACTTACACCAAATGAACAATGTTTAATCATTTTCTTCATTTTTTCTATTCTTAACAATGTATTTATTTAAAAATTATTTCTTTGTTTATTTTATGACTACATTTATTACTACACAAATAATTATGTTAAATTAACAAAAATGTTAAATTCATTAACTATTATTTTTTACATCATTAAAATTTATTAGAAATGCAAATAATAATAATAATAATAATTTATTGTATTAAAAAATTTATAACACAAATGACACAAGTACCCTTAATCAATTCATTTGGACACAAGTACCCTTAATCAATTTATTTGGGAAATGAAAATAAAGGGTAAAATTGACTTTGCACCATTTTGATCCATTTTTTGGTGCAATTTGTTGTTTTGACGTCACCTTTGGAGATGCCACAAGGAAGAAGAAAAATGTGTACTTTGTATGTTGTCTTGTTTAGTACAGCGAAGCAATTATGATCTAAGATCATGTTTCGTATACTCGATTGAAAAATATTTGATCATATAAGAAAAAAGTTAATACTTTGTTCATTTTTCAGTTTAGTGTTGTGTACCAGACATGAGTTGAGCGCATATGTTTCATAGAATAATTATTTGATAAAATTTAATGAAATGTGTTATTGAAATTGAGTTTGATGAAAAATAAGATGTAGAAAGTGGGGGCCAAATCGAAACTTTATTTTATGAGAATATACTTTATTTATTGTCATATTTAATATTACGTATCAAACATGTCTAAAAACGAGTTTAGTACGGTGGTTTGAATTACATGCAACAATTATTATTGAAGAACTGTGATTCTTTATTCTACTACCATCTTCAATTTAAATGTGCTTCGATAAGCTTAAAGCGTGAAATTGAGTTTGATGAAAAATAAGATGTAGAAAGTGGGGGCCAAATCGAAACTTTATTTTATGAGAATATACTTTATTTATTGTCATATTTAATATTACGTATCAAACATGTCTGAAAACGAGTTTAGTACGATGGTTTGAATTACATGCAACAATTATTATTGAAGAAATGTGATTCTTTTTTCTACTACCATCTTCAATTTAAATGTGCTTCGATAAGCTTAAAGCACGCTTTAAGCTTATCGAAATTGAGTTTGATGAAAAATAAGATGTAGAAAGTGGGGGCCAAATCGAAACTTTATTTTATAAGAATATACTTTATTTATTGTCATATTTAATATTACGTATCAAACATGTCTGAAAACGAGTTTAGTACGATGGTTTGAATTACATGCAACAATTATTATTGAAGAAATGTGATTCTTTTTTCTACTACCATCTTCAATTTAAATGTGCTTCGATAAGCTTAAAGCACGCTTTAAGCTTATCGAAATTGAGTTTGATGAAAAATAAGATGTAGAAAGTGGGGGCCAAATCGAAACTTTATTTTATAAGAATTTAATTTATTTATTGTCATATTTAATATTACGTATCAAACATGTCTGAAAACGAGTTTAGTACGGTGGTTTGAATTACACGCAACAATTATTATTGAAGAAATGTGATTCTTTATTCTACTACTATCTTCAATTTAAATGTGCTTCGATAGGCTTAAAGCACGCTTTTGTTGTAATAAATTAGTTTGTGATTAATACAACTATGCCCTTAGTAAGTGTCAATGTCCAACATACCGTCGTCATATGTAACATGCGTATTCAAATTAAACGCAGCCGCCTCATACGTCATGCTATGGTATAATAGGTGGCATATAAAAATGCTATATTACGTCACAATATTCAACTATTATTTTTTGTTAATAAAAAATGAGATTGAATTGGTTCGATTAGAAAAAAAAATAAAGAACTAAATGCACGTGTCCTGTTCCGATACATGGGATGTGCTACGTCATAATAATGTTATAAACTTTGATCGAAAAATCAATATTGAATTTGCGGAAAGGAGAAAAAAATATCTAGTCATAAGTTACTTATATAAAAATTAGGATATTTTTGATTAATTCTTGTGCTCGAGCAGTGGCAAGGTCCGAGTCAGGTTCGGGATTAGGTTCTCTAATCTCGATATCTATATATGTTTTTTATTTAAATATTTCATTATGTGTTAATATTTACAATGGAAGCAAAACAAAATACGAAATGCATGCACCAGACAAAATAATTAAAGGAAATAATAAGTAATATTAAAGTGGCCCATGGAAATTTTGTTCACTAATAATATTTATTACATATATGAAGTGCATCTACCAGACATGATAAACATATGCTTAATTAACAAAACCAAAGTTCCTAATGCTTAATTAAGAAACCCAGTTCATAATTACTTTAAAATAGTATTTATTCGAAAAATAATTTCTTTATGCCATTCTTGTCCCCCAAACAGGATGCTAATGTCATATAGAAAAATAAATATAAAAACATAAAATAAAAAGGAAACATAGGAAATTGACACCAGAAATGAGGTGAGGAAGATATCTTAAAAAAAGCGTTGACTTATTTTAGGTTTTCCATGCGTGCAAATGTACAATTCTCGGAGCGTGCAGAATTTCCAAAATCTTTAGCAGGATTTTCATTTAATTAAAGCTGCTGACTTATAATGAATAAACAAATAAATCATCAATAACAATTCAATAAATATTTAATTATTAAAATAATGTTAAGAATTTTATTTGTCATTGGTTAAATGATTATTTATTTATTTTTTGTTTCAAGTTATATTATTCGAGTCTATGATCAAGCCAATTTATTTTGGGTCGGTTTGACAATGCTTTTTGCAATTTCATACGAAAGCACGCTTCTACTTGTGAAGGTTGTAGAAACTTACTTGAATTGAAAATTTCTCAAGAATTGAATGTGTTGAATCATTTGCCTTACTTTGCTTGATCTTCAAACTCTATATATCAAATTAAAGGAATTCCTCAGCCACAATTCAAATGCTTTTTACCAATTGATTGAATACCCAAAAATGAGATTTATCGACTTTTCAATTTCCACCATTTTTTGCATACGGATTTCATGTGTTTTATTCTTGATAGAGAGATTAATATCATATGTAAGCTTCCACCACTTTCACGTATTAACATTTTTTTTTTTTGGAAGTTATAATGTTTGTTTGGTGGTACGAAGTTATTCTCAATTTTAAAGAATAACTAATCCCTTCAATTCATTTTATTCTTCTTGGGTCGGGTTAATCCACATGGACGATCATTTCATTTTCAACACTTTTGAAAAGTTCAAAATTGCTTTAAAATTAAGAATTTACTTTTAAACATGTTTGAATAATTTTCTAAAAAAATTTTGTCACTTTAAAAGATCTTTTAAATGAGATGACCTAAGTTAGATTTCTCAGCAAATTCTTAAGAAAAAACAGAAGTCCTGCCAAACAAACCTTTATCTAATTTTACACTGAATTACAAATTTATGCAGATGCGGTTCCATTATAAACTATTCTGACTTTTGAAAATCCCAAATGTTCTATTTTGACATCTCGATAACTTAGTGAGAAGCCGGATTAATATATGGATTTATATATAGCTCAACTGTCTTTATGCACTAATCGGCCTGCTGAATGTGAAAAATTACTAGGCACGCGTATCTATAATATATAAACTGTTCGACCGACCATTTGACTCTAATATTTGTTGTAGAGAGTTAGATGAATTCTTCATATTTCCTTCTCCAGCCACGCCTGGAAATGGAGATTAATCCCTCCACTAGTCTTCAAAACTCCAGCCAAATAATATGGGTCGATGATGAGCAATTAGGCCTGCAGGACCATGCTGTCAAGTCCTACAGATGCACTTTCTGTAAAAGAGGGTTCTCCAGTGCACAAGCTTTAGGAGGCCATATGAATATTCACAGAAAAGATAGAGCGAAGCTCAAAGAATTCACAAGTGATCAAAATCTCCTTTCTTTGAACATCAAGAGCAAGGATCCTACTGCTGATGATGATAGTCATCAAGAAATCTCGTCGAAAGCTTCTACTTTTCGCGATAGTCGAGAATATGACGATCAGAGAAGTTCTTCACCAGAAGTTGATCATATTATTATTCCTCCTGGAAATGACGGGTTTAATGATCTGCTGAAACTGCCTTTATTTGCTGAGTCTCCGACGTTATGCGATGGGAAAGAGGTGCACGGTGAAGCAATGAAATTGTGCCATGAGCATGGAACATCAGAGACTGATGAAGTGGACCTTGAGCTTCGGTTAGGGCCTGAACCTTATGAAGAACCAACAAAACCATAAGTGGAAATATTAATATAGTTCCTGCAGGTTTATTTTGACACTATATTTCTCTCTGGTAGTTCA